>JASSUY010011039.1:0-14233 GCA_032466535.1 Forpus xanthops
TTTTTATGTTGAGGACACCAGAACTGCACACAATATTCCAAGTGAGTTGTCACGAGAGCAGAGTAGAGGGGCAGGATCACCTCCCTCGATCTGCTGGTCACGTTCCCCTTGATGCAGCGCAGGATATGGTTGGCTTTCTGGGATGCAAGCACACTACCAGCTCATGTTCATTTTCTCGTTGACCAACACCCCCAAAGTCTTTCTGTGCAGGGCTGCTCGGAATCAATTCTCTGCCCAACCTGTAGCTGTGCCTGGGATTGCTCTGACCCAGCTGTAGGACCTTTGCACATGGCATGGTTAAACTTCATCAGGTTGGCATCAGCCCACCTCATAAGTGTGTCAAGGTACCTCTGGATGACATTCCTTTCCTCCAGCATATCAACCAAACCACACAGCTTGGTGTCATCAGCAAACATGCTGAGGGTGCACTCAATCCCACTGTGCATGTCACCAACAAAGATGTTGAACAAGACCGATCCCAACACCAATCCCTCAGTGACACCGCTCATTACTGGTCTTCCTTTATTGCAGTTGAAAGCATGTAGTACTTCATGAGGATACGTTTTCATCTGGAATATGATGCCTTGCATGAATAAAATTAGATACAGCATGTATACAGACCCTTCTTTTTGGCTATCTTTTATTCTATTCTTTTTCCTTTTCTCATGACAAGTGGCCACTGACTCTTGAGATGAAAAGTGGTCAAACATGCACAAAGCTTTGAGAATATCTTCTGGTTTAGTGCACTGGAAGTATGTTTAATGCTGCTGAGTTGTAACTGATGTATTAAGAATTCTCAAGCCTACAATAAAACTTTATTGTTGAAAAAGTATTCTGCTTTATATAGCTGGGTACACTTTCTTATCCTAGCTCTAGTATATTCTCACTTTAGTACACAGTATGTAATTAATGAAGATCACTGGAGATTTTCTTTCCTTTTTAAGTATGGCTGTAAAATATGCATTAGAGAAGTTTTTTATCTGTGTAAATACATGAGTAAAAGTGCTGTCTTCTTGTCCATTCTCCCTATGTGGTTAGAATTTTGGCAGTTGGAAATTGCTTTCCCAAATCCAGAAATCTCTGTCAGGGTGTGACCTTGTCTCCTATGAGCATTTTCAGACTTTGGTATTGGTTCTCTATAGAGAACAGCACTTTCATTAGAGGAGGCAATCAAGTGGCTTCATAGTTTGCTCTGAGCTTTTTCTCAAAGGAATAATGCTCTTTGAAGGTCAAGAAATGGCATCCTTTTTGGCTAATAGTGTTCTGTTAATTTGAGCTGATTTGTTTTATTTGGAATCTTGTTTAAATGAGAATTAAACCCAAACTTCTGAATAAGATCTGATATCATTGTGGCATTATCTTCAATCCAGCTAATAACCAAGATCTGACTTGGTAAAAACTGACTCCTCAGCAAGCTTGTGGACCTGAATTTGCTTCTGAATCACTTTCACAGACTAAATGTAGAGGTGAGGTATAGATGCACATCCTGTATTTGTAAGGAGAGAAGTTAAAAGTTCAGTTACTTTTCCACCAGTTCCCTTACTTTTATACATGGAATGTAAGAGCTGTAGGTTCTACAACCACTTGTAAAGTCATACTCAGATGTTTGACAATGATTTGTTGCCTTCCTTAGAGAGTACTATGGTCTTGTGATTATATTTTGAATTGGAATTTAGAGCACTCTTGACTGTTTCAAATATTCCATATACTACTGGGTAAATTAGCAAAATCCATTTGACTTTTGTCCAGTTCTGTAAAATAGAATACTTGTATTGTCTATCTGATATCACATGTTTCAAGAGAGAGAACCTTCTTTCACCCTCTCACGATGTAGCATAGAGAAACTGATCCTGGTTAGACTCAGTTCCTGCTTGGATGAATGTTGGTCATAATCCAGCTTTACGTGAACTAAAGATTTTAATAAGAGTAGAATTTTTCTTTCTAAGAAAGATATTTCATTATTTTTCATTCTTTAAAGCTGTTCCTGGCCATTGTAGATGTCTGGGGCATTGACAACAAGTTGACGCCAAGGAAATTCTGAAAGGATTATTTTTTTTTCTTGTATGTGACTTTATCAATGACTTTGTCAGAATCTTTCAGACTGACTAGGGTGACACTGGCTACTAAAGTAATATTAAGAATTTCTAATCAAGTTGGGTTCTGCTTGGCTGTTATGAGAGATTTGGGACATAAAAAGGGAGGTGTTCCACCCCTTTGTGGACAGGAAACTGTTGAAGGTTGAGCTCTGGAACAGCTTTGCTCACATGGGAGTATTTGGTGCCCTGATCATAGATTTGGGCATGGGATCTAAGCTGATTCTTTAAAGAGGATAATGTAACAGCTGGCTTATGTGCTTTTGTGTTGAATGACTTGGAGTGGAACTCTGCAATGCTGAACTTTCCCCAGCTAGCTTTGCCAATTTTCTGGACTGTATTTGCAGTGCTGGATCTTGTCAGCGTGGGCTTAGGTGCTGACATCACTGTATTTGGACTCTCCTGTGTGAGGAGAGTCACTTCTGGGAACTTTAATGATGATAGGATGGGGAAAGATTCATAAAAAGAATAAATCCAGAGGGAGGGAGGGAAAACCCAGTAACTGTCACTTGTTACCTGAGCATATCACAAGTTTTTGCATGCAACTTCTTTATCTGGAAGAAGAAAATTACATGCTTCTGACTACACTGTTTCTTGTTTGATTGATTATTTTTCCCTGCTTTACTTTTCAGTTAAAGATATAGAGAGAAGAAAAGAAACAAATAAATCCAAGGTGAAGGATCCAGAAAAAACAAATGCGAGTAAACCAGCTCCAGAAGGTCAGATCATAACACACATGACTTACGTGGTAATCTGAAAATAATCAACTTTTTTAGTTAACTTGGACATTGTATAGATTTTTCTTCTATCAGTACTTTAAATCTGGTTTTCAGAGTTAAGTTAAACAGAAGGGAAAAATCAGGGATATTAAGTGTTGCTACAACAGAGATACTGCTTTTAGTTCTGTGTTGTGCTTTGCCACTTTATACAGTAAGCATTAAGTATCACCATGAATAGCATAAAAGCATGTTGCCTGTATTTGCCTACTTGGTACACTTTGAGTAATGAAAGAATCGCGTGTGCATACATATACATAATAATAATTTCATATCATCTTAACTGCAAGGCAGACTTGTAGTATTAATTCCTATCTAAAGTTGAATTTGTGATATTGTATAATTAGACACATAATAACTTGATAACTCTGTCCTAATGTAGGTCATACACATGAAAACATCTGAAATATTTTGGGAGTTAGGGGGAAAGGAGTTTACTTTGTCTTGTTGCAAGAAGCCAATGTTCTGGTGAAATGCCTGTCATGAGAAGCTTGTCCGGTATGGACAGTAAAATTTATTTCAAGCTTAATATATAACTCTATTTCCTGTTATTCCAACATTCAAATAGCATCTTCTTTACAAAGTTACCCCAACACTAATTATTCCATTCAGTAGTTATTTATGATGTCCAGAACAAGCACAGATGAGAATAGCTTAATGACCTTAAATAGTCTCTCTGTGAATAAATTGGACAGTTTCAAGGATCCCATTTATCCTGCTCTTTTTAGCTCTGTTCCCTACTAATGCAAGTATCAAAAAACCTCACCCAAAGCTCCTTGAAGCCCATGTAAATTTTTCTCACGTCAGTGGGTTTTTCTTCTTACCATACATACTTGTGTCATGTTGTATTTATTAATGACATACAAGTTTGTTTCCATACAGCATTTCTCAAGCCAAAGCACCCTTGAATTTGTCACACTGAGTGCATTGGGGAAAATGTTAGTAGCCCTAACACTTAAGCAAGTTGTACCTGCTAGTGCATGATAGGGTAGTGGATAGGTGATCTTTCATGTCTAGAGGAAGACTGAGTTGGAAGAAACGAGAACTCTAAAGAAGGAAAATATGATTTGTCTTTTTAATGAAGGACAAAATATGAAGTGATAAAAGTTGAAGGAGGGAAAATTGAGCCTGTAATAGGAAAATGTTGATTAAATGCAGACAGAGTAAAGTGTCTGCCAGGCTGTGGGAGAGGAGTAGGGGCAAAAATACAGTTGGCAAGAGGAGAGTGGATGTGTAGCCTCTCCCTTTTAAGGCTTCATGTTTACTTGTGAATTCTTGAGATCAGTCACTTTCCTTCTCTCTGCACAATTTTTAGCCATCTAAACTTCTTCAGTTGTACTGGGTCAGTTAGTATCAGAGCAAAACACACTTCTGTTGGGACTTGTGAAAAGCTGTTGCCTTACACTTACAGAAGCAGATTTTACTAGAAAACTGGGGTACATATTTGAACAAAAGGCAAAGCTTACCAACTTCTTGATCAGCAAAACTGACCAGCAAGAAAACCTGTTATGCTGATTTTTACGAATTCATGATTTTATTCAACCCTATTCCCAACCCAGCTACATTTTAACGCCAAGTAATAGACTTTTTTCCTGCTCTCTAGCTATTACGTATTTCTTCCCTTTGCACAGTATAATGATTATTCAAAGTGATGGAGATTCCAACTGAATGACTTCGGTGGGAGTAGAGTGAGAGTCTGAGCAAAAATGTGCAGAAATAACAGCATCAGCAAAAAAATGTGTATCTGGGATAGAAGTGAATTAGAACTGAATCACAGAGTTATGGATCAAAACCTTCCTAGTTTAATATGCAAAGGCCATTCTACTTCAACTTGATATTGGATTAAAAAAAGTAAATAAGAGTCTGTGAAAGAAGTGGATTAAAGATACAAGAGCAAAATCTCACAGTGAAACCATGAAGAATAACTTTATGTTCTGCAGATGTTTGACAGGAAATTATTTGAGTATGACCAAATGAATTCAGGCCAGCAGTTAATTGCTTTCATAACAATTGAGTATTTGGCTAACTTTGATGAATTTAATAGCAACCCTGATAGATTCTGTGGCTTTGTTACATCCATAATCAAATTGGTAAAACCTCAGGATTTAAGAGTACAAAAGAAATTATCAGGTAGTATAATAACTTATCTGAAAACAAGGGCAATGTTTGCTCATGAAAGAAAAAAATTGAAATAATTGGTGTTGACAGTGGTTGTGGCTTCTCCTCTTGTCTTGACTGAAAAACCAGAGAAAGCATATTTTGCTGTTTCTGCAAGTACTATAGTCAAGTTTTGATGCAAGGAGGTACCTTCTGTGAACACCTGCCTCACTTGTTACAGGAGGATATTTATATAGGAAGAAACTACAGTGTCTTTGCAAGCTTTAGAAAGGCAAAGATCATCAGTTATGTTCCTGCAGATGAAGAATTGTCAAATTTGGCATTTAGTAGGCCAGAAAATCCAAAATCAGTTTAGGGGCAAAACTAATAAAGCAAAGCAATATGTGTATTTAAATGTGTATGTAAAATGTGTATGGAATAGTATATGGTCTCTGTCAATAATTCAAGGTCCAGTTTGCGTATTATGATAAATCACATATCCTGCTGATTTTCCCGGAAGGCACACAATTATAGAGATTTGTTGTTTATAAATACTTAGCCAATACACTTTCAGTAGGGTCACATAATAAAATCCAGAAATGTCACTTTCAATTTCACTGGGACAAAGATTTCACCATAAGTCTTTCACTCATAGAAAACAGCTCTTTGCTAAGAAATACAAGATGAGTATCTATATTAATGATTCCAGATGGTCTCAAAGCTTCTCACTCTTACTTTCATCTGTGGTTTGGAGAACTGATTTTGCAGTTCTGTCTGCAGTTTGATTACCAGCTTTCTGAGGCTGTGGGTAGTGCTGGAGGTCTGGATGTCTTCTCCTAAACTTCCAAATCTACCTTTTTCTTTTGTTCGTAAGTTAGACTGTGTTTGGGTTTTGCTCTGTCTTTATGGAACTCTATCAGTGGCTCGTGTGACTTGCTAATACTTTTTCCAGCAGCTGCAGTAACCTAGATTAATTTTTTCCATCTATTCTGTCCTGCCCATTCAAGTAGCTTGAAAAGATTTATTTCTTTTTTTCCTGCTCTAAGTACTGTGCTCTTATCTCAAACAAACCTTCGGAGTATACCCAGCAATGTCATTCTTTCAAATTAATTAAGGTTTAATGTCTAGCACTCATCCATCAAATGTTCACTTTATATTTGATTTCCAGAAGCCTTCTCTGGCTCTGCACAACCACTTTCAGGTCTTGAATCTCCTTTCTTGTATTTTTCAGAACCCGTCAGTTTTCAGCTTAGTAATTTATCACTGCTGTGCACGCTCATATTAATGTCAGAAGCCTTTTCTCTTTCTGTTGAGATAAAGCTCACAGACTCAGCTTCTTTCAACATGCAGATATTTGAGTACTTGTCCCCTGGCACTTCTCCAACTCCCTCACGTACAAAGCTCCTTTCTGTACAGTGACAGGGGTTAATACATTCTGTCCCTTCTCAGATGTTTTACAGTTTCTCAGATAGCTTAAATCAGAGTGATTCTCTGATTTAATCCCTTTAGGGAGGGGAGATTCTCAGTGTTTTGACTATATTCCATGACAAATATGTAACTATATCCTTTCTCTGCCAAGTATTTCTGTGTCTGAAACGTTTTTAGCCACACATTTGAATAAAACCAACAAAACATTAAGGATCAGTTTTATTTTCTTGCTTGTGGACTTTATTTGGGGGGTTTTTAGTTGAGAGAAGCGATAGCTAGGATAGCAGCCAAATTCCCACCCTAGCTGCTTGCTCACTCCCCTCCCCAGCAGGGCAGGAGAGGAAGGAGAAAGAACAGGAATGAAAAAGCTCACGGGCTGAGGCAAAGATGGGCAGACTACTTGCCAGTTACCATGGTAAGCAAACAGAGTCAACTGGGGTAAAATTTACTTAATTTGTTGCTAATTAAGGTAATTTTAAGAGAATACTAATGTGGGTAGTGAAAACAAAAAGGCAAACATTAAAACAACAGTTTCCCTCTCTTCTTTCACAGATTCAACTTGACATCTCCCCTTCTCTCAGACTCCTCTCCTCCCTCCTCGCTGCAGGTTGTACTCCAAGTTCACTCTAAGAGGAAGCTAAGCGATGCAAAAAAGGATGTTGAGGAGTTACTTCTCTCTGCTATTCTTTTCTTCTTCTCCAGTGTGTGTTCTCCAAAGGCTGCAGGGAATCTGCTTCACTATGGAGCACCTCTTCACCCGAGGGTTCCCACTGCTGTTTCTCACTCTTCTCCCCTCACACCCCACTTTCTCCACCTGGTATTTTCTGCCCTTTCTGGAATATGCTTTCCCAGAGGTGTCACCAGCTGTGCACAGGCACAGGGCAGCCCCAGGCCTCTTCTGAAAAGGCCACCCTTGCAGCTCCCCTTCTGCCAAACCTGGACACAGGCACCCAACACAAGAGGTGCTCTAGTAATGCTTTACTAGAGTGAAGCATTTACATAGTCTTAAACATGTTGTGTTCAGAAATTCCCTTATGCAAATCTCAAATCAAGATAAGTTACAACAGCATCAAGTATGTATGGACCAGATTTCTCTTCTGAGTCACGTTGTCACAGGTTAAGCCTTCTACAGACTGTACAGTATTAAAATGATGAGCTGTAAGCTCCCATAAAAGATTATGTGATTTATGTATAGTTCAGTGTAACAGTTACTTTCTCATCATACAGTGCATATAATATAGTCATTTAGTACGTATGACTTGTTAGGGAGGTCAGAGATCTTCATTGCACAGTACAGAACATGCTTCTTAGTTCACTCTTCCAAAATTAGAACTGTGTTTCATCTCTGGGGAAAGTCCATTAGGGACAGATGTGGGTTTTTTACCAATTCCTATGAAGATCTAGTGAATGTGGCCTAGTTAAAAAGCCTGGGGGAACTGCAACCTTTTAAATCTTTTAGATGTTTCTTCCTGATGGAATCACCTTTACCACATGCCAGGAATCAAACTGTTAGAGTATTACCAGAACTGCCTGGGCCAGTGTGGAACATGAAGTAACCTGAGAAAAGGGGTATTACCCCTTAGTTCCTGTCCAAATGGAGTATGCAGGTGGAAGCTCTAGGACAAATCAACTGACAATAAAAGGTAGATCTGCATTTATCATTGTGGAAGACAGACAAGCAGGTAGAAGCTTAAGAAAGAAAATCTGTAGCTAATCTGTTGGGTCATGGGTATAGAAAGGATGAATGCAAGAATTAGGCACTGGGTGAGTGAAAAATAATATAGAAATCATAGTGGGCCTTGGCAGTAGGAAAGAACTGCAGAAGGTGTTTTTAATGAGCTATGTCATGCCATACCTTGGCTTCCACAAATTATAATAGAAAGGTGTAGATGCCAGGTTATATTATCTGTATTTATGTAGGTAATATAACATGCACTAATGTTAAAAACATTGAATAGTGACTTCGTGTGTCTTGACTGATATGTCTGCATTTGTATATTAAGTTAAATATAAAAGCTTTTGATGAAGAGGTAAAAAAGACCCATAAGGATAAACAAATGTTTCCTTTAAAAGAATCTAATATTACTAGCAATATTGCTAGTAGAGTGATATACTGTAGTATAGTGATATGTTATTATGCTTACAGATGTATATACATACAAGTTATACATCATAGAATCATAGAATCATGGAATAGTTAGGGTTAGAAAGGACCTTAAGATCATCTAGTTCCAACTCCCCTGCCATCCATATACACTTGCAAGTACGTGCAAGTGGAGAATGGCTGCTCATGCTGAGTTCCTCTGATATATGTCCCATTCTCTTTTAGTTCACTACTCAGTGCTGCACAAAGAAGAGACTTTGATTGCACTTATTATATATTTCAAGGTTTTAGTACGTTCAGAGTTTAGTATCATAGTCTCCTGGAAAGAGCTCTGAAGTCATGTGATACTTAGCTGCTAAGTATTAACAAGAGTAAGTATGCCTGCAGTTTCTTTCAGGTAGGTGTGCTCTGCCAGTGGATTTTTTGTACCTCTTCTTGTGAACCTAACTTTTAGCTTCCTGGTCTATGTCTAGAAAATAGGTGGACTTCTCAGCTGCCTATAGAAACTGTGTAGGCATACCCAAAATGATTCCAGATTGTTTTTAATGTATTTTTTCTTCCCAATGTATTTTACATTATTACTAATATAATTATTTTTTTCTATAACCTTTCAAAGTAAGTGTTTCTAAGTGATTCTTTTCAAAATTTTTTTTCTTGCAGAGCTACTTACATTATCAGATAACGCAAAAGGTATATAATTCCTCAAAGTAAGATGGTATGCATATCTGAGATTTTCTATTGCAACTTTTGCAAGTGAGGCTACATCAGTCCTCTGATAGTGATAGATATGAAAGGGGCAGTAAACTTGAAAAATACACTGCTTTGCTTTCTTCGTCTAACCCTGTCATCATCTTTGAGGCAAAGAAACTTTGAGATTCATTCTGCAGCTGTTGAATCGCACTATTTAAGCAGAGTAGGAAAAAATCCAGAGAGGTATACCAAAATGCTACTCAGCAGAAAAGAATAATTATCTCATTTATTAACTTGTCTGTTTAGTTAGTGTCAAATGCTTCAGAAAGTATTACTAGACAGTGTGAAATGAATGCTATGAGGTATTTGAATAAACCACAGGAATTAATACCTTCTGAACTTCTGCTCTGTTGGCCATATTTCACAGTTTTACTCACTTCATCCTGGCTAATGTAACTGCAAATATTGGGTTGAGTCATGACCTTTATTTATTTATTTGTTTATTTATTGCTGGACTCCTGTCCTATGGAAATCATTAACTATGTCTTTGCAAAGCCTATAATTGGCCTTACTAACAGCTTTTCCCTGAGCTTTATGGAGGGCACTTTAACTCTTGTAATATGAGCAAGCAGAAGAAGGAGATCGTGACTGTGTTGTGTGGGCATTACTGCCCAGTGCCATTCTTTTCTTCCAAAACAATCGCTATCTTCTCAGCTCTTGCACATTAATCTGCTTCTGCAGTCTAAGGGTAAAAGCAAAGTTTATTGGGAAGTACTTGGCTCTTCCACTACCCATATGATTTCTTTTTTGTCTTGTGTTAGGAATCACTGAATCCTGTGCCCACTAGAAGCATGCAGGCTTGCCCCAGCTCCATGACCCCAGTACATAAAACTGAGCTTTGTACATTATAAATTCCTTGTTAGTTATTGGAGCACTTACAGGAGGACTCCAGTGCAAAAAATCTCTTGGGTCAACTCCCCTTTACTGTCCAGAAAGTTTAGCTCATTTTTCTGTGGATGACCAACACTTATTCCAGGAGCTCATCATATCAATTTCTCTGGAAGACATAGATAAGCTTTTGTATCCTTTGACGACCCCTTGCAACTTTGGATTTCCTTTTGCAATGACAATATTTTATGGACCTGGCCAGGATCCTTCGGCAGATTCCTGCTTCCTGCCTCCCACAACTGGAAAACCTGATAGGAAGTATCAGCACTGATGTGGACACAATTCTCAAATACTTTTCCCTTGCTATCAGTTTGGTAGTTGCTTTGGGAAAAACTAAGCAAGCTACATTTAGAGATTGCAACATTTACAACTGATATCTGGCCAAACAAAATAGCCATTAGTTTACTTGCAAGTGTGTTGAAAACATCTGAATAAGAGAGAAATATGTTCTTGAGAGAAAGAAAGCTTGAAAGTGAAGACCCAAAAGTGTCTATGAAGGCTGGAATTGGGAAGGGGTTTACTGTGACTAGTGCACTTTGATCCTGACAGAAGTCCCTGATTGAAGTGAAATCAGGGAACAGAGAGAGGTAGAGACAGGGAGAATCTCATGAGATACAGAAAGGTCCCATGTATTTTGTAACTGCTCGTCTGTTACAGATACCTCTCGAGTTGTGAATTATTTTCTTTATTTACCTTAGCCTGGTTTGAGATTAAGTATTAACATGGAGGTTGCTGGATACCTTCTTCAATTTGGGTATGCTAGAAAATCTCTTGCTTTGTTCAGAAAATGGAAAGCTTGGCATTAGAAATGATGGCTGATCTCCGTTCTTACCCAAGGATTCCACTTATCTTCTGGCTCCTCCTTTTTATAGGAGGAGCTGCTTTTCTTCCATCTGCCGGTATATTAACATCGTATGAATGGTCATGGCTGTGCGTTACGTCTCATTCTCTCATTCAGTGTTTCAGGCCAGGGAGAACTTGGAGATTGGATAGATTGGCTTTCTGTTATCCACAGTCTCTACCCCATCCCTCTGTAGGAATTCTCTTTGAATGCATCTACTTCACTGAAAAGTAGACATAGTGTTGACATAGATATCTAGATAATTTGTAGCTCAATAGAAAAACTCCACAACACCCCACTTCCCCCAAAAGCACACTTTATAGATCTTTACTCTCTCAGAGTAGAAAAAGAGTAGAAAAAAAACCTCAGCCTGTCTGACGTAAAGGTAAGTTTCAGTGTTGTAGTAAAGCAGTCCAGCTCATAGTATCAGAATTGCTTGTGTTCGTAACACTTATGTCTGTCCTCCTATCACTGCATAGTAAATATGTATAATACTTGGTAAATCTGAACAGTTACCAGCTGAAAAGCTCCTGTCTAGGCTCTTATTTTTTTTTTTTTCCCTTTGGTAGCTTTCCATAAGGCACTGAGCTTTTTTAGTGCAGTCTGCTCTTAGTTGCAGTGGGAGACTGCTATTCACGTTCTTGAATGACTGATTAATAGAACCTCAGCTGAATGAAGGGTCTTTCATTCAATTCAGACTCTCTTTTCATTTCTTCAAGTCATTAGCTCTTGAGCATCCACCCAATCCACAGTGCACTGGCATGGCTCAATTCTGCTGGCAGCAAGACACTCTTACCTTAGGTCAGATTCAGGGTTTGTGTTGACATGTTTTGTTATTGAAATACTTTCATTACTGCCATGCTGAGACACTACTTAACAGTTCATCATCTGGCCTTATGACTTCTCATAATTTGAGGTCTGTAGACTTGCTCTTGGCTATGTATATTCTAGGCAAATATCTCAGTATATCATGGGTGATGCTTGTCTTTGATAGAATTCACAGTTTTCAAAGTTTGTATGGCAACCTTGAAGGCAGAATCAAAAAAAGCTTTGCGGAATTGGCAGTAGACAGATACATTAATAAACACTGAAGTGGAATACCAAGACCTTTTTGTAAAAAAGCTATGATCATAAAGGATTTGTGTGTTCATCAGCAAATTTATAATGGATTTACATTCCAGTTGTATTGAATAGCCTGATGAACAATTTACATTGCCGTGTGGTCTGGACAGTAAAATGGGAGATTAAGATTAGCATTTTGGTATCTCTTCTCAGGGACTACGTTCCCTGAGGTGGCCTTGTCTTGAATGCAGCTAGAAGGTGCTGAATCTTTTGCTTTTCAACTGTCTGCAATACAAGTTCACTTTCAAGGCTGTTTCTTACGCCATGAGAGGAGGGAGTCTATTCTTACAGTCTCATTCATCTGATACTAACACTACTGCACAGTATCAAGCAGGAGCTTGTACTGAGGAGAGATTACTTCAGGGTCATTTCCACCCTTACTGTGTAATATCAAGCCTTCATGGTCTTTGTGGACTTGCCGATGCAGAACTCTCATTCTGGGCTGTCTCGTAGTCAGCACCCTTTGCCTGGTGCCCTGTGTGCTGAGTAAGCCTTGGTGTAACAGCTGAGCTATGCCCCTTCATTAAAAACATGCTAGTTAGTAGCTGAAACAGAAATTACCTGACTGATTTGGCAATGTTTTCCATCTCAAAAGTGTTCTTGCCTATCTGGTACGCCCGTACTGATCCTACTAGTCTGTCTGCATATAATGAGGGAATCCTGTTTCCTTATCTGACTTGCTGGGGTTTGTGTATATCTCTTTGTCTCATGAAGTGTTTGTTTGGCTCATTATTCCCCAGTGCATGGTGCCATGGTACTCTTGTAAGAGTATGTTCTCCTGGAATTCTCAAGGTAGCTTCTCTGGGGAGCCAGATTGATGCCTGAGCATATCTAGTTTCCTTGTAGGCAGGAAAGTTAGAAGTAAATGTTAGTCCCAGGAGGGTCTTTGCTTGGTTTTGGTTTGTTTATGTGGTTAAAAAAGTGTGGTAAAATTTCTAGTCTTTCACACTGATTTTTCTAGTAAGTATGATAAAGGAATGAAAACTTTGAATTGTGAGCATAAAGATAATAGCTCCTTCAAAGAGACTAATTTGCCTGTGGCTTGTGAAATATCACTCATCTCATCTCTTTTCTCCCTACACTATATCTTTCCTCTCCATACCCTCAAGGTCTTGCAAACTCAACATCCAAATATAGATCAATACCTAGGGGCAAGGAAGTCAAAAAGTGGCAGATGTTTCTTCCTCAGAGCTTCATAACATTTAGTGGGTTTTTCATTCTCCAAGAAGTAGTAATAAGGCAATAATGATGTATATGTTTCAGATTGGTTGAGATACTTTTATGGCTTTGATGGGCAGTCCTGTTAAGCTATGCCTTAAAAAAGAAAATGACACTCAGATGCTCCTTTTTTGTCTCAAGGGGATCACAGGTGCTTTGTAGCCTTGCAACCCTTAGTACTTTATTAATCTGGGAATAGAAAACAGATCGTGGAGAGAAACCTTAAAACTGATGTAGGAGAATGCAATTATGCAGAAATAATTATTTATTGGAAAAAATGAGCAAGAACAACTGAAAAATTATATACTAAATATTGAACATTTTTTCTTTGAAAAAAAAATTAAAAAGGTCCTCTATTGAGGTAGTTTAACTATATGTATGAATATTGAAATACATGGTTTTAGTTTAGCCAGTGGTTTCATTTTGATTATGGCTATTGTAAATAGCCAAGTTTATACTCAACAAACTAAAAATGAGCCCAGATGTCTAAGAAGAGTCTGTACCTTGTGATAGGCCCCTCCTTTGGTTTTGACAGTTCCCATAACAGCTGTATACTTTGGGTAGCAGCCAGTAATCTGTCTAGATTAATTAAAATAATTGTCTTTTCCTCAGTGTAAATTTTAAATTCACTCTTACAGATTTAGAATTTGCCCTTGTTTCTGCAAGACCTTTTAAAAAACATCAGATGTAATGTAGTCATTGGAGTCTTATTACATCCTATGCAGAGATTTTCTGTTAAATCAGATTAGCATTTTTCTCACATGTCTGCAAGTTAAAGATGAGGAATTAGCCTTCCTATGTAGAGTGAATTTGATAAGTAAGATTTCCCTGTGCTGAAATCTTTCAGATAAGGTTCTACATTTGATTTTTTGTTTTATTTTTTAAAAATGCAGTTGCATTTAGAAGACTTGTCATT
>JASSUY010011041.1:0-11206 GCA_032466535.1 Forpus xanthops
CAGTGTTCAAGGCCGGGTTGGACATAGCCTTGGGTGGCATGGTTTAGTGGGAGGTGTCCCTGCCCATGGCAAGGGGGCTGGAACTGGATGATCTTGAGGTCCTTTCCAACCCTAACTATTCTATGATTCTATGCTTCTATGTATAAAGCTTTTACATAGGAAACAAACCTTTTCCATCTTCTTCTGGGCTGCGTACCACGGCTCTAAGAGTGTGAAAATAGCCACTTGTTTCTTTGTATTTGTAATGCAGCCTCATGCAAGAGAACTTGGGTTTGCCAAAGAGAGTAGGCTCAGGCCCTGAGAAATAAACCAGGAGGTTAGAAATCTTTAACCAAACAGTGAGATACTGCAAAGACTGTTCATAAATGTAGGTGTTAAATGTAGTCTTTTCCAGCATTAAATGCTTTGGTTTTACTTTGGTGTAGGATAGACATTTTGAATGAAGGATTATCACAATAGCCAAACAATCACTTACACAAAGTAATCAGAGCCTCTGTATGCCTATTATATTCAGCCCAATTGCTTATTACAGATGACCCTTTCAAACAGAAGAGAAAGAAGGTACAACGATCATATCCTGTATTTTAGGGGATTAAAATCCTGCATGGATTAAAGGGAAGGCTAATAAATTTTTACCAAGTTGAAGTACTTCAGCTCTTCAATGCACTGTATTATATCTTTGTCTGCTTGCTTTTATAAGGTATTCAGTTTAGATGTTTCACCTTGATTCTGTACATCAGGATATATTACACAATACATCTCCACAACACACAAGCATGACCCCTTTCCACTGAACTGTTAGAAATTGCACAAAGACAGTGGAAGTTACAATAAGGAGATGATGAAATCACTATGCACGTAACGAAGGAGTAAACTGTCAAAGGGAGGGGGGCAAACACTGGGAGCCACAGAAAAGTCCCTTCATTCTCTCCAATGGAAACACCTTTTTCATCTATAAAGTTAAAATATTGCATCTTCAGAACTTTCAGCTTAAAACACTGGATTCAGCCTGCAGGTGTTAGTCTTTAGCCAGCAAGTTAAACTGAGAAAACAAGGGGATTTCATAACAGCACCTCTCTTACAAGACCTTGAGAAAGAAGGGTTTCAGAAAGCTATAAACCACATCTAAAGTCCAACTCAGAATCAGCTGTTGTATCTGCATCAGAGGGCACAAAGCTGTGATTTATACTAGAAGATGATCCAATTATTACTGTCATTTGATAAACTGTGAAATCTGTTTTGATGAATCCATGGGTTTAAGAGTTTGAAACACAGAAACTATCAGATCCCCACTATTGATCAAAGCTTCTGTTTCAAGCAGTAGCAAAAGACAGGACTGAGACAGAACATGAGCTCAACACTCACATGTATTATCAGCAAGAAAGCGTCTTTCCAGTGTGGTGGACCCCGCAGGATATACATTGAGGCTGGCTATTTCAATACATTTGTAAGATGCTTTAATAAGTGCTCAAGCCATTGTTAAGAGCATTCAATAAAGGTATCTGGTGACTACATTCTTACCTATTTCTATTTTCTCCAGGGCTTCAAGACTTAACCTTTGATACTGATTCACCTTGTCGATTTCATCATCATAACTACAAAAAAAAGAGCCAGAATTTAATGCTTTTGCTATTCTAAAACAGAGCTACTAGAAATACACTGCACATAGTAAGGCAAAGAGTTAACTTACTAGGCCACGTAGTAAGCAGAATTAGAAAGCAACAGCAGAACATCCACATCCTTATGAGTGGCATCAATGAGACTAAGGAAGGGGAAGAAGAAAAGGAATTGATACAGAGAAGTGTATTTGCACACCTGTAACCCACCCCTAGTGTATATTAGGGACACTCTTACACTCGAGGGCACTTTACAAGAGGTTTCAATTATGGTATGGTAGCTATGTGATGCTGCTGCCTCTTCACAGCCACCAGAAAACCAAGGCTCGTGAAGCGTTTCATCTAACAGGTTGTGATGTGTCATTAGACTGCCATAGAATAAGTGAATCCACATAAGCAACACTCCCTCTTAAACCTGGAGTTACCCAATAGCTCTAATAGGTCAGTAGCAGGTCCAAAAATAAATAGGAAACCCACAAGCTATCGCAAATGCTAACAGAGAAATGGAAAACTGCCTCAGACTTTGTTAAGGTGATGATTGTGTGCTTTGAATAGCTGTCATAACATCCTGCTTTCCTGTTTTTAGCTGCTGCAGCATAACCCAATGAAGATCTAATCACTACCTTCCTTTTACACGTTAGAGAACTCTGAACTTGATAAGGAGACTTCTGAGTGAAGCCCGAGTTCACGCTCAGTACTCTTAATGAAGAGAAACCTAGGCTTTCCTACTATTGACTCATCACACAAGAATTTAATCTGATCAGATATGGCTTTGAAGTTAAGTTACACTTTCCCTATAAAGCAATAAGGAACAGCTCCTCAAACAGCCTCTGTGAGAACAAAGGGGAGTTAGGAGTTCTCTTCATGATGCCTACCACATTTTGGCAATATTAACTGAATGCACACATTTCCAGGTGTTGTCTCCAAGGTAATGCAGATAACTCCAGCACGCACCATCCTTACGGCATTTGGGGAAAAGTAAATGCTTAGGTAACCTTTATTTCTACAGTTACAAGGATTCAATCCCTTTAAGAACTCTTATTCCACAGAACTGCCCACTGGTTTTGTGTTAACTCATCAGCTACCAAGATCATTTATCATCAGTACTGTTTAACAGAGGTGCCATAGTGGCAGCTGAACAGTTATGACTTTATTTGACAAACCTTGGATCACAGTCAATAAGAGCCCATCCTCCATGGAATTTTTCATCATCTGGTAAGAGCAGTTTCATGTAGCTCTGCAAAAGCTGGCTGATCAATTCCTGATGGCTCCTCAGGTTCTCCTTATGCAGAGCTTCATGCTCTTTCTCCTTTGTAAATATGGAGTAAAGATCCTCTGTCACAGGGATACCCTGCATCAAATCTAAATGAAACCCACAAGACACCAAGGAAAAGACCAACAGTTACAAGTGATGCACACCAACAGTCTGCTGAGTACTTTGTAAATTCCATCCCAATGTTTCATAGTTACAGATACTTTTGGGAAATTGTTATTAGAATCATAGAATGGTTTGAGTTGGAAAGGACCTTAAGATCATCTAGTTCCAAGCCCCTTGCCATGCCCAGGGACACCTCCCACTAAACCATGCCACCCAAGGCTATGTCCAACCCGGTCTTGAACACTGCCAGCAATGGAGCATTCACAACTTCCCTGGACAACACATTCCAGTGCCTTACCATCCTCACAGTAAAGAACTTCTTCCTCATATTCAATCTAAACTTCCCTTGTTTCAGTTTGAACCCGTTATCCCTTGTCCTATCACTATAGTCCTTAGTGAAGAGTCCCTCCCCAGCATCCCTATAGGCCCCCTTCAGATTATTCTTTCTGAACAGAATGTTGCCTGACACCGAAAACTCAGTAGGTGGAACACTATTTTTCCTCAGTGAAAAGCAAGGGCTAACTCATTATCTTAAGAAACACTTGCTACATAAACTTAACTTTGTCTAAAGGAGAGCTGTTACAAGACACTTAATGCTAAAATGAAGTTAGGAGTAAATTCTAAGGTGTATGAACTGCATGTAATCTTTGTGAATTGTTTAATCTCCAAATGGAGAATGACTGCTGAACAATACATACACATACTGAATGTCTCTGAACAATACATACACTCACTGAATGCACATCTATATTGAACAATATACACACTCACTGAATGCCTCTGTATGTGTATATTGAACAATACATACACATACTGAATGCCTCTGCACATATATATTGAAAAACATATACACTCAAGGTGCTTTTAAGCTTCAGGAAAAGTAAAAAAAGTCAGTGAAAAAGATAAGCCAAGATGATTTTAATAGACTTTGCTAAACAGAATAGCTCAGCTGGGTTGAAGTTCTGTTCTTACCTATGACTGCTTGCCTATAAGCATCCCTGAATCGATTCAAGTAGTATCTGTTCGCAGAATTAACTCCATCCTTCATTACCCCTGCCAGCTTTCTTTCACCGGTCCTTGTGAAGTCACCCTGTCACACAGAACATGGGAGTCATACACAATATGCAGCTGTGAAGGAGCAGTCTCAGCTCAAAAGCTTTGGCATTCTGAAACTCCGAACTGAAGAGATGACAGCTCAGAAGTTACGTTCAAGTAACTATCTCATATGGAAAAATACCGATTGTCAAAGAGCACCTACTTCTCATGGCTTTGACTCTGCTGAGAAGCTCAGGTTTGTGACAGACATGATTCTGTGTGAAGTCCTAATGGAAAATGGTAATCTGGGCATAAAAGCCAGCTAACATGAAGGCAGAACTTTCAAGACATCAGTCACTGCAACACTTGAATACCTCAAAAAACATTATTTTTTGGCCTTTAATGTAGAAGGAACACTATCAGAGCAGTGAAGAAGACTGGAACCTACTGAAAACAGCTCATCATCTCTGCTTCTGCTACCAAAACAAGACAAGTTTAACATAACTAAAATACAGAACACATCCTCATGAGCTCAGAAACAAGAGTTTCTAAATCATGGAAGCCTTAGAAATTCAATAAAAAGCAGTTTTGGTAGTTGCACTTGATCAGAGGATTCTGTTTCCAGAGATGCCTTGACCACTGGCACAGAGCAGCTCTAAAAGCCATAACAACCACTGTGAAGAACATTTCATAACATTTGAAAGTGTTTCAAATTAAAACAAATATCACAAACTGGCAATAAATTTAATCCATGAACCTCAAGAAGGAGCAGAGATATCTTCAAGCAGAATGGCTGAAAGTTCAGATGTATAAACAGAGTTCTATGATTCAAATACTCAGTCAAGACAAGAGCCCATGGCAGGGGGTTGGATCGAGATGATCTTAAGGTCCTTTACAGCCAAAACCATTCCATGATTCTATGTCTAAGGCTGAGGTTTACTGCATTTTCTTTTAAATATTAATGTAATAGACTAATCAGTTCAGTGGACTTTAAGATGTTTAAAAGTATTTCCTTTGGTCTTCCCAGTGCCAAATACCAGGAACACTAAAAATTGTTCCATCAGCCATTAAGATCATCAAGTTCCAACTTGCCTGCCATGGGGGAGGTTGCTCACATTAAACCATGTCACCCAAGGCTCTGTCCAACCTGGCCCTGAACCCTGCCAGGAATGGAGCATTTACCACTTCCTTGGGTAATCTGTTCCAGCACTTCACCACCCTCACAGTAAAGACCTTCTTTATATCTAACCAGCTTTGTATCTAGATGTAAAACTAACAGAATGAAGTTAAAAGTACAGCCAGCACTGCCTGGACACCCAATTCTTCTCTAATTCATCCCAAGTGTGACACAGAATATTCCTCTATTGAAAGGTCTCATGTCTCTCCAAGACAAAACCATGCAGAATATTTGGGTAACTTTGTCACATAGCTAAGAGTTTTCCATGGGACATAAAACCTGTAAGAGAAGACACTACTCATCATCAGAACAGATCACTTACCTTTAAGGCTGCTGTGCCAGCATACTGCCGGCTTATGGCATCTCCATTGTTTGCCCACATTATCTGGTAGATTCTATTGCATTTCACTGGCAAAGGCTGCTCTGGTGGCATCACACCCAGTTTTTTGAGCTGAAATTTGACAGACAATTTAATATAAGGTTCAAGATAAAAATCATTCTCAATAGCAGAGCTTGATAAAGACAATGGGAACACTGCCAAGCAGTTCATTGTTAAATTTAATGAGATCTGAAAAAGAAACCCATTCTGCTAATTTGTCAGCGTAATTGTTAGCAATGAATCTCTAATTCGTTGTTAAACATCATATCACTGGATGCAGCAGCAATATATCAATTATGAATGTAGGAGTTCATCTTCAAAAAGACTTCCTCAGGTAAAACAAGTTACTCTAAATTACTCAAGACAGGAAGTGTTTCTATTCTCTATAGAGAGCTATCAGAAGAACAGACATCACAAAACTAACACGGATGAACAAATTAATGTTTTCTATTGCAAAAGCATTTGTGACCTCAAAGGTCTGAAGAGAAAGAAACTGAGTCTTTTTTGCAGTTACAAGGAAAAGCACACAGGAATCTTTTGCTCTAGACATTAAAGCAAATGTAGTGGCTCCATCTTCAAATTTACTCCTCCCCTAAAATAAGCCTTAAAACAATTGTATATGTTGTGCTTGTTATTAATGCTTGTGTAGTTTGGACAGTTAGTGTTTAACACTGATACCAAAACTAAGATATTTAGCCCTTCAGAACAACCAGTACTTCGGTTTTCCCAAGACAAGGCTTGGGTACAATACAAACTTTAGTCTTTTTACACATACTAAATTGATAAAGCAACACATGTAACTGCAATGCAGTCACTAAATGTTAGGCAAACTGCACAGATAACTTGGACTAAATCATAGGCAAACCTCAATTTACAGCCAACAAAACAACACTGAAGCACTCTTTGCATGGAAGATGAAAATTGAGAGACGTCTGTTGATTGACTTTGAAAACCCTATCAAGTTCCCAACTGAGAGAAAACAAGTCCTGTGGCTCCAAGGAAGTGCAAAGGTAAAGTACATGTGACCCTCAGTCATCCACTTTGTGTCAGTCCCCTTCCTAAGCTTAGGGCATTTCCCAGTCAGAAACTGGCTCTGAAGTACTTCAGCTATGAAAATGATGTAATACAACACAAGATAATACTATAGCCATGATTACTGAAGTCCTCTTCACAACATCTATGCAACTCTTGAACTCTGGACTTTATATATACACATATATATATACACACACACACATATATATATATATATGTAAATCCTATTCTAAAATAACAACCATAGAATTGCTGGTCCCACCCCTCGTCCCCATTACTCTTTCTATATCAGGAACTCAAAAGCAGATGACAAACAGGAACTGCCAGACACAATGGTTGGAACCATTCACTCTTCATCCTATGAAGGACCTGCTTCATTCTTTATCCTTCATTCCAAGCATAGACATGTTTGCTCATTTTGGGCTGAGCTGTAACTGGTGCTTCAGTTTCAGTTACAGTACTATGAAGTCTTCACAAGGGAAGATATCATCACTGAGCTTTTATATCAAAAAGTAAATGGGAAGAAGGGCAAAGAGGAGGAAGACTAAAGGAAGGACTCTGTTTGGAAATGCCTTTTCTATAACAGGAAAACTCTTCCAGAACATAGTAGTTGCAGCCATTTGGGATATTTACACCATGAATTAATTATTCCCCTACACAAAGAAGAGACAACTAATCTCCCTAACTGCTGCACCACAGTATGTCACTTCAGAGCACCTAAAACTGCATCCAACTTGTAGTTAGATTTTAGACCTTTAACATGCTGCTTGGGCCAGGGATTCATTGGGGGTGGAAGGATGGTGTCTGTTTTCAAACTCTGCATTACTGCATAACTTAGATTGACCAAATCAAAAGAAGAATAGTCTGAGATGTGGACAGACACCAGGCACTTCCTCTCTGAAGCAGAACATAGTGCATCACTGCTTTAGAATGATTCCAAGTTTAGTTATACATACTACTTCCAGTTTCTTCACTCTCCAAGTAGTCTGCACAGTTCCTTTGCAGCAGAGTTTACTTTAGCATTTTCAAACACACAGATTTGCCAGTGAGTAACAATGAACTGAAAAAGTACGTTATTTATACATGCCTGCTGTTCCATGACCACTCTTGCAATAGCAGCCTGTACAACATTGGTACGATCCAGACAGTCCATGCAGTTAACTCGAAAAATTCCTTCCTGTTTACAAATCACACCAGCTTGGTCAACCCTTGCAACAGAAGAAATAGAGCAAAAGCATACTGAGACACTTAAAATCCAGTGCAATTTATCAGCTCCAGGAAAGGGCAGAAGACTCTACACATGGGGTACTATTTCTAGTTGCATCCATCACCCCAGCCACACTACACTCTGAATTAACTACTCTTGTTCCCACCTATCCTCCTCTTTAGTCTACACTAGATATCCAAAGTACATCCTGCAGGGGCCATAAACTTCATATATAATCAGGTGCTGAATTCAATTTATACATATACAATATGAGCTTTCAAGAGATAAAAGCATTTACTTTCAAGAACACTGAAGCCAATAGTAACAACAGCAACACCTCACTCACAAAATACATTGAACTATGTACAGCAACTGAAAACTGCAGCCATATTCACTGCTGAAAGGCATGAACTTTAATCATCAGAAACTAGAGGTCAAACGTGCCTATGGTTTTCAATAGGAAGACTGGAGTTCTAGGGTTTGTGGGTCAAATGCAAAGTGTTTTATATTAAATATAAGAAACCCTAATAGCATTAAATGCAGTAAGCCTCAGGCAGAACGCAGCATCTGAGAACATTTGCTGTTACTTGTGTAGAACACCACTGCTTCAGACCACAGAAACTCTGACACAGGCTGGGCACCCAGAGAGGAATATAAAACACACCAGTTATGACAAAAAACAAGGCCTCTGAATACGTACTGGTTTATTTTCTAACACAAATATTCCATACCAGTCTAAAACTAGTCAGTACCTACCAGCACCACTTCATGTCAAGAATAATATCATGAATGGCATCAGTCAGTGTTTGAACGTTTTCAAACTTCATTCCTCGGCTAAAACACAGAAGTTGACAGAGGTTAGCTTGGACTAGAGCAGTGGGGTTTTCTTACTTATATTATCTGTAACGTTAACCAACTATTTTTGGCTGAGACACAGACATTCCCCTTTAAATCACAGCCAACATTCTGAACTATTTTAAAGCCCTGTTAGATATCTAAATCCAAGGAAAGAAATTAAGATGTTTAAGCTCACAAGAATTTGCATTCTTGAACACTGCTTCCATAAGGAAGACAAAGTGCACAGCTCTTCAAGCACATGCAACATTCTGTTAGCATTTTAGGCAGTCTCAACAAAAGTAACCACTAGAGGAACTGGGATGGCTTGCCCTGCTTTATCACTGATTGGACAGAAAAATCACCTACAGACATGACATTATCTCCTCTCCCCACCCCACCAGGGGGGTTCCAGCATTGTTCTCAATTCAGTTATGCCAACGGTGCAAAAAGAAACAATCCAGGTCACTACAGCAGTTCTTAGGAGAAAAGCAAACAAAACTGAAAGCTTATTTAAACAAAAGTATCAAATCAATTCAGGATGTCAGCAGACATCTAGAAAAGGCATCTCAAAAGCCATCGCTATTTTGATGGGGTTTTTGCTTCTCCCTTTCCCTCTCAGACAGCATCTACTAATGACATACTTATTCAGGCAGTAATGCTTTCCCAGGCCAGATGCAATCCCTAGATTAAGTCAGGAATTGAAGATTAAAACAGTTTTTAGACCCCATATCAGTACACAAATGCAGCCTGCTTGAGGGAAGCATGAGAAATACACGCCTGTGTGACAGGTCACATGCTTGGGCATGTGAACCCTGCACAAGGACATGTCAACATCAGAGTGGAGTTATTAAAACAGCAGCTATTTCTAATAAAGTAAAATCCAGTGTATTTTATAACAGAAAAACAGCATCAGGGTTCTGAAAGAACCTAAACTTGAACTCTTACAGTGATTTGGTTTACAATATATATTTGTCCTATTTGAAAGAAGCATTTCATGCAGAAATACAGTAACAATAATAATGTTTCTCCTCTTTTTCACTCTCCCTTTACGCTAACAAAAGATGCAAAGCAACCTTCTTAAAAGGTTTCTTACCAGTGCTCGTGGAAGTCAAACGAAACATAAGTCAGATTTGCATTGTTGTACAGAAGCACTTGTTTAAGGTAAGCATCTCCAATAATCTTCTCTCTGCCCGTCTGATCCACCAGATTAATAATAAC
Organism: Forpus xanthops; assembly: GCA_032466535.1. Taxonomy (NCBI): domain Eukaryota; kingdom Metazoa; phylum Chordata; class Aves; order Psittaciformes; family Psittacidae; genus Forpus; species Forpus xanthops. The sequence continues at coordinate 9,883 of JASSUY010011041.1, forward strand.
CTGTTCAAAAGATTAAATAATCAACACTTGTCATTTGCTACACAACTTACCTAGATATATACCATGGAATAACAAACAGCTCAAGGGGTGTGCAAGCAGTCTTACTGAAGTTACAGTCTTTACTAGGTTGTACCCAAGATCATATAAGCTCCTACAGCGACCTGCCTACCTGAATTTTCATGCAGAGAAGATATGAACTCACAAGACAGGTACACAAAGTTGGTCTTACATACCTGTAAGTTACTGCTGGTTTTAGCCATTGCTTACAAGGATACTTGAAAATCTAGTAAAATTCAGTTTATGTAGCAATTTTCCAATGTCAACAGCTTCTCAACCATAACATGTGTGCATAACATACCAGCAACAAGAAAAACAAACTAAAACCATTAACTTTCATCCCTTGCATTTCCATTTGAAGACTATTTTATCATGCAGCACTCACCTGCTTCTTGTAATTTTTCAGCTGCTCTTCAAAATGTGCACGAAAGCAGGACACTGTCTCATTTTCACCTACAAGACACAAACAACAATTAGAAGCAGCCTGTTGAGCAACAAGCCCCGTTTGAAGTACTGCATCATGCCCAAATCTATGATTTAAAGAAAAAGAGATACCTTCACTGAAATTACTTGGACACACAACGCATGGTATAGAATTACTTTTAAGGGCCTTTCATCAATTTGCTCAATACTGTTGTCCTACTATAGTGCAAAGGAAACACCATTCTTAAATTTTGCTTTATTTTTGGGTTTTGTGCAGATAGGACAAAAATTTAACTGTTAATAAGCCTGTTTAATCCTTCTATATATGCTCCATACACCCATATAAACATCTCTTCCAAAAGAAGAGTACCTGTATTTGTTCTGCATCTTGTGGCAAAGCAAACCGAAGTACAAGAAAGGTTTGCGATTTGCAAAGGGGGATATGCAGGACAGGGGATAATACTGGAAGTGTTATCCAGCTCTAGAGGATGAAACTACTTGTAACTAAAATGCAAAGCCACTATCCTGTTGATTCGAGGCATCACCGATTCCTTGAGATCTTAATTCCTACTTGTAAATCTATCAAATTTAATGCAATTCCTCAATGCTTTTCTGAAACTACTCCTATTGGAAAACAACAATAATAATAAAAAGATGGTCAAAAAGAAGTGCTCAGCTCCACAAATGGATGTTATGGTACAGGGAAGTTGTGAATGTTCCATCGCTGGCGGTGTTCAAGGCCAGGTTGGACATAGCCTTGGGTGGCAGTTTAGTGTGAGGTGTCCCTGCCCATAGCAGGGGGGTTGGAACTGGATGATCTTAAGGTCCTTTCCAACCCTAACTA
>JASSUY010011042.1:0-11562 GCA_032466535.1 Forpus xanthops
TTTATGTTGAGGACACCAGAACTGCACACAATATTCCAAGTGAGGTCTCATGAGAGCAGAGTAGAGGGGCAGGATCATGTTTCTGCTCTAATTAAGAATATCTTAATTACCTCAAGAATCTCTTATAAATATGAGTCTCCAAATGTATTTTAAAAATAAATGTTCTTGTAAACTAAGTTATTTCATGGACCTAGAGTGCAATTACAGAAGCAGCAATGTACAATACAATACCCCTACTTCACTAAGGGGAAAGAATTTTATAGTCATTATTTAAAAAGCTCAATTTTCTCTATCAGGAATGATAATATCTATATTTTCTCCTTCAGTGATGTTATAAAATGAAAGATAATTCAATTAGTTATATCTTTCTCAAAAGTAAACTCAAATCTTCATAAAGGTTTGGATGTACGGGATTTACCCCTTAAAATATGCAAAATATTTTTGTAGGACTTTTTTCATAAGACAGAAAAAAAAAGAAATAGAAAAGTAAATTATGTATATTTTATTAATGAAGATAAATCTTGGACTCTTTCACACTACCTCCCGCAGTTTGGTAGGAGTTTCAGCCTCAAAACAGATCTTTATTTGAACCATACAGGACTCAGCACAGAGGAAATATTTATATTTTAAAATCTCATACTGTGGTAGCAGAGGTTACATTACCAAGAGGATTCTTTTTCATCAGTTCTGAAAGGCAAGAATGCACACAGCTGCAAGTTTTTTTTGCCATCCTTATTTCTCATCAACATTTTAAAGCTACATTCTCTTGGAAAATTACTTAGATCCATTGATTTTTCCCCATTTTTTTAGTTACCCTCAGGTGGCAATTAACCTTCCTCCTAGAAATGATCGTATATGCCTTTCAGGCTCTATCAGCATTAACAGCTGCCTGTGCTAGACTCACATTTTCATCCTTCCTTGGTCTCCTGATTGAGTTTAAAGATATCAAGTTGTGTCCAAACATAGTTGAGGTGGGGAACAGTTAAGTAAAAATATCTCAATTATGCTACTGTGGTGGTCAAAATAAAGCAAGTCAATGAAATTCAAAATTAGGTGGAAATTACTTTGAGAGACCTTGCAAACGTCCATCTTTAAAATATCTGCCACTTATTCCATGCTTCCTCTCTGATACAGTGGTAAATTCATGTCTGAATGAATGAGAGGGTAGAAGGAAGCCTTCAGGTGGGTTTTTCATCTGGGATCATGGCCCTACTGCTCAGTGTACTTTGTCATCACTAAGACCAATGGGCAACACTATCTGCTGAAGGTCTGAATACTAAATAGCCCACTGAACACAGATCTCCAGGGAGGAAAAGCTAATGCACTAACTCCTCTGTGCCAGCCATTTCTGCCAGAATACAAGTACTTTGCACTGTTGATTATCATTCAATCAAGGCTCACATCCAGCCTATCCAGACATGAGTGATTCAGCTGAGACAAAACAAAACCATCCCAGAGTTATAATTCATGCTGTGGCTACATAGTTGTTTCCCTCTGGCAAGCAGTACAGAATTCCTACTTAATATTTCATAGAATCATAGAACCATAAAATCATTTAAGTTGGAAAAGATCTTAAAGATCATTGCAGCCAACTGTTAACCTAATACTTCCAAGCGTACCAGTAAACCAGATCCCTAATTGTTACATCTACATATATTTTTACATGCCTCCAGGGACAGTGATTCCACCACTTCCCTGGGAAGCCTGTTCCAGTGCTTGACTACCTTGTGGTGAATATTTTTTCCTGGTGTCACAAACCTCTCCTATCACAAACTGAGCCCATGTCTTTCTGAGTAAACTGGAGTTGAGCTCCTGTTACCAGCTCTGGTGACGTAGTGGCCATTCCACAGTGGACAGAATGTTGGTGGCCAGCATGGTTGGCCCAGAGTGGGTGTTGACATGTAAAATTCATTTAAATACATTGGCTGGTCTTCCTGATAGAGAAAGGCAGAGAAATTGAAGTTGATATTTTTATTCACAAGGAGTTGTCAATGTCACCACAGTAAAGACTGTTTTTTAAAATTTGAAGAGATGTTAAATATATCACAAGTGTTTAGAACAAGAAACAAATCATAAATTGTTTTCAAAAGAGCAGACAGTGAAAAAAAATAATAGTACTGGAAGACTAAACCCAAAAGTCTCTAAAAGATGTAACTGAACACTGGCTTATGACTAATTTTATTAAGATTTTAAGAAGTATAACAAATATACTCCACCTATATTTATAATAGTGTTTTAAGTTGAACAATTCCAAACATGAATGCTATGTTGCTTGCAACTGTAAAGTCATGTTCATCACTAAATTAAAATAATAAAATGAATAAAATAAAATAAAACAAAACCTTCATTTCCAAGCAGGCCTCTGGAATCATTATTAAATATTTATTAAGAGAACAGATCCCTAATTTTTAGGTTTGCTTTGTTTTGTTTTGTTTTGTTTTTTTTTTGTTCTAGTACCTGTGTTTCTGAAAGCTCATACCCTGATCTGGTGAGCACTTTGAGCACACATAATGTTTATTTCTGCTCTATGATGTGCCCTTAATTTCATTTTGTCTCTAAGCACTCTCCACTGGGAAATGGACCTCTGTGAACCCACACAGAAGAAGACAGGTAAAGGACAAACTATAGTGAATAAAACTGGACTATTCAGACACCTCATCTAAGTGCATGAATTAATTCATTATTCAAGACATAAAACTTCAGATGGTGAAATTCTGATGCATTGTTAGATTTTCATTTGTGCTGTAGCCAATAAAATAATGTTAAACTGAGAAAATTATACACTCACAATGGCTAAATTAATGAAAAGATGAAAACTGCTGGTAAGAAAAGTGTTTCTTGGTATCTTCACATTCAAAACTTACTAATCTTCATACATACCAAGCATCTGCCAAACACCCTAGCCATTTTACAATAAGTACATATAAAAATAACTAACAAACCACATTGCACAATTTTCCTAAATTCTTGTAAAGCTATTTTGCTACAACCAATAAAATAATATGTACCTGTGGGATTTTTCATACAGAAGGGACCCAAACCACCATGAAAACAGTTCATAAATTTAAAACTACTTTGGGTATGTATATTTACATTATTTCAATAGGTAAGTACTGCTGAGTAAAAGCAGGCTCATTTTTGGAAACAAAATCAGATTTTGATCAAACAATGACACTAAGTTCCTTAACTAGGTAATAACTGTAAGTAAACAAAGTCCCACTTTATTAAAATATATAGGTCCAAGTGATTTTTGCTTAATGCTAAGCTTCAAGTACAGAAAAGGAGTAAAAATGCCAAGTATAAGCAAAAACTGAATTTCTTATTCATGGGCCAAGCAAATGTAACAAACAGAAGTCTCATCAAAGCTGAGTTACAGTGTAATGTAAACATTCAATTGGAAGACATATAATCATAGAATCATGGAATAGTTAGCGGTGGAAGGGACCTTAAGATCATCTAGTTCCAAACCCCCTGACATGGGCAGCAACACCTCATACAGAACCATATCACCCAAGACACTATACAACCTGGCTGTGAACACCGCCAGCAATGGAGAATTCACAGTTTCCCTGGGCAACCCATTCCAGTGTCTCACCACCCTTACAGTAAAGAACTTCTTCCTCAGATCCAATCAAAACTTCCCCTGTTTAAGTTTTAACCCATCACCCCTTGTCCTATCACTACCTTCCTTAATGAAGAGACCCTCCCCAGCATCCTTATAGCCCCCCTTCAGATACTGGAAGGTTGCTATGCGGTCTCCATGCAGCCTTTTATACTCCAGGCTGAGCAGCCCTGGCTTTCTCAGCCTGTCTTCATACGGGAGGCACTCCAGTCCCCTGAACGTACTCTGAATTTGTTCCAACAGTTCCATGTCCTTTTTATGTTGAGGACACCAGAATTGCACACAATACTCCAAGTGAGGTCTCACGAGAGCAGAGGGGTAGGTCACCTCCTTTGACCCGCTGGTCACACTCTTTTTGGTGCAGCCCAAGTTACTGTTGGCTTTCTGGGCTGTGAGTGTACACTGCTGGCTCATGTTCATTTTTTCATTGACCAATACCCCCAGGTCCTTCAAATCCTTCTCTTTAGGGCAGGGACTAAAAAAATTTTTTTTTTTTTTAAGTTTTAAAAATTCAAGTCTCCTTTCTGACAAGCACCATGTAAATTAACATACCCAGGACTTGGATGACATTTAATGACCTCTTCTGTAATCTATTTTCTACCTTTGAAAAATGGGGGGGGGGAAATTTCATTTTTAAGTTCAGCAAGAATGTTCAGAAATGTGTTAATGAACTCAATTATTTCACTTAAAAATTTAGAAAAAATCCCAGATATATGTATATATCAGGTACATATATTATACAAGATGTTACTGTTTTATACAGTAAAAAAGAGCACTTCTGACATCTCCCAAGCTAGAAATCTCTTTTGTTGGGGAAAATAAAAAGTTTCAACATTAAGAGTCAGTGAGATGAAAGCGAAAAAAAAAGCCCTCTCATTTGTTATATTTTTGTTTCCTTCCCGTATTCTACTCACCCATTGTACCTGCTGTTTTCATTTGTAGGGTAAGGACAGTCTCTAGGCTGAATATCTTGTTAGAAATTCCATTCTCATAATTTGAGAAGATGCATTGTTGTGAACTGTTTATTACACTCTTAAGCTTTTCAAATTATGTTAAAATATTTAATACTAGAGACCTATGGTAAATAGAAAGGAAATGAAGAAGGATGTTTAATACTCAAGAAGTGATTGAATGTGCAATATCTAATGGTTTTTTGCACTAGAGCAAACAATATTTTATGCTGCATGTTCCAAGGAAAGCTTCGAGATTTAAGAATTTATTTTTTTTTTTTTAATATAAACTTCAATGGCATCTGCAAGTCAAACATGGAACTATTCCTTGGTGGAATGTATATGACAAATTTGCATTGAACACAGAATAATTCTAAAATAATTTATAATCTCATGTAAATATTAAATATTAGATTTTCTGGTGATTTAAAAGGAAAACATTCTTACAATATATAATATAAAATTATCAACAGAAGATAAAATTAAGTGAAGAAGCCTCAAACACAGTACTAGTTTTACTATTTGCATGCACAGGGATATAATTGGTCTATTTACAAAGAACTGCACCTAAGATCCAGGATTTTGGATGCTCAGGTATGTTTCCATTGCCAAGTGCTTATATCTCATACAAACAGTACAAAGTGGCATACCTCCAGGCTGCAGCAGAGTGTCCAGAGAGCATCAGGGATCCAAATGCAGAATAAGTGCAATAAGCACTTTTTGTTTGATATATTTTAGTTATATAATACCATTTGTATTTTCCAGTTCTGGAGTTAGTGGGATCTCCAATTTTTTTAGCATTCTGTATGTCATGATGCACAGGACATTGCAAGAAAATATAATACCTATGAGTTCAGGAGTACAGTTGGACACAGGACTACATCTCAGCTTAGAACCCATCTCTGTGCACCATATTAACAGTAAAAAACATATCTGAGTAATAGTCACTGAAAAAGAACCTTTCCCCAACTCCCTGGATGTAAAGGTAGGGTATCAAATATTCCACCATTTGGACTAGGTTGCCAAGAAAGAGATTTCATCCAATTTATATTTAAGGTAGGACTGACTTGCTTAGGCAAGGCATGTATTGATATTTTAGTCAGCTTACTTTTCCCATTTGGCTTTCAGAAGGTGCTCTGGATGATCATAGCTCTCCTGTGGACCCTCTTCTACCAGTTACGAGTAGATATATCATCTACAACATGAGCCAGGAAGCTCTTGGCGGCACACAAGGCAAACCTAGAGTGATACTCAGCTCCAGTTTAATGTTAAATTTGTGTGTCTAACGTAAGTGTCTCAGTACAATCCGTGTGTTTAAGCTTTTGCTGCAAGCAGTGGAGATCTAGCCAACACCATCAGTAAAGCTTACAGTATGATCCTGCTGTTCAGCCAGCAGACTCATCTTTATGCAGCCAGGTGTGCCAAGCCTCTGAACTTCATTGACTGCACTGAGAATTTACACACGTAGATGACAACAGGTTGACACCTTAATTTAGATAGAGCCAAATCTTGTCCTGAGGGAAACACAACTGCAAAATTTATTGTCATCTGAATTCCTAGAGGTTTCTACTGTGGAATTATTTAAAAAAAAATTGCTAGAAATGAACTACAAAGTACAGCCCTGTTGGGGTGTCTAAATGAATAATACTGCTACAGAATGCTTTTCATAAATTTTAGAATGAAAATCTGTTGGAGAAACAAACAGATAAATCCCTGGACTGTATTCTGGAGAAAGTAAATCTCGATGATCTAAAAAGCCTTCTGCTGTTTAGATTTGTGAGTGGGAAGTTGGTGGTGACATCAGTGAGTTTGGTGGTAACAATTAGGACAATAATGAGAACCGTGGTAAATCACTATCTAGGAATAAATAAACCTTTCACTTCTGACCACACCAATGAATCACCAGATTTCACTGGAGGTATTATACTGTTGGAAAGGCTCCTATTTTTAGATATGATACATAAATCATGAACATTTACTCTCACTAACAATTCTGTGCCTTTTTCAATGTGTTCAAAATTGCTTTAACTGTGGCTGATGGATCAACTCTCCATAAACAACACTGTTAGTACTTAGGAGTCGGATTAAATAATTAGGTTTTGCAAGTGGTGCCTGGAATACGGTTCTGTTGTCCATGGAAGAGCATCAGGGCATCCTGTGACTTCTGACAGCTCTATAGAGAGAGTTATTAATTCCAAAATTGCTGTTGTACCCAAAGTTTTCTGGCCAGAATCATAACTACTCAAAGTATCAAAAACCAGGCCTTCTCTATGAGTCTTCTTTTTATGTTCATATGAGACATGCTTTTTAGTATACATTTTATTGTACATAGTTTTCCAAACACAAACTGGTCCCCATCTACCTACAAAAGATATAGCATTCACATGAGTGTATGATTTCTTCAGCTAATGCTAGAACTTTGCCAATTGTTATGCTTGGTAGTAACAAGCTTTGTTTACTGATGCTCAATTTGATGGCTCCATCCAGACCACTGATAAAACATCAGCATTTCTGAGGCTCCGCAGAAAAGCTAAAGATATATTAATAATTGAAATAGGCTGAAGACCATTTGCTAGCTCTGTCTGTACTGTGAAAGCCTCCTAGTTTTCAAAGCAGGATCTAATACCTATACTGTTTGCTGAGAATGCTCGCTTGCTCATGCTAACTTCTGCATTATGCCTGGAACTGTTTAGAGTATATATGTTGATTCGGGCCAAAACTATGAAAGGGAGCGGGAATATGCTTAATATATAGATGTTTACAAGGTAGTGCCTTGGTCACTGTCCTGGCTGTTTGATTTATTGTTGCAGACAAAGCCTAGCAGTCCCCTCAGATATTTCGAGAATTATAAGTACAATAAGTCTAAGATGTTTGCCAGAAGTTTGCAATATGACCAGGAATTTTGGGGATATTAGATATAAATGGATATATAAAGACAGCTGTGCACTCAAATAATTATTTATTCAATGGAGGCAATAGGTAGGATGAGGGTATTTTTCTCCTCTGGAAGAAAAAATATAAAAATCCAGACTGATCCTCTGGGATAAAACCAAGCCCATTGTTCAGTTTATGATTTTTTTATTTATGCAGGTTTTATAACTCTCAATAATCTTTTATTTATGCTCCTCTCAACTGTTTCTTGAAGCTTTGCATTCAGAATTAAAATAATCTCATTTTTCTCTTATCTAAAAGACTCTTGTCTTAAGAATGGCTACAGGGTGTCTGGAGAGACATTAACATTTCATTTTCAAGACAATAACAATATAAGACTGGCAAAACTGCACTGTGGCAGTATACAGCATACCAGTACATGACCAGGATATTTTCACAATGTATTCTTGGTTTGCAAGTGTATAACAGGGAGAGTACCTGAATCCAAAAGTCTTCTGGAAATCATACCTGAGCCAAACAAGACAACGTAAGACATCCTGATTCTGAACAAAAACAAGGGATATAACAAATGGAGATGTGCAACAAGGTACATATAAGTTTTTTAATACGCTTACTAGTTAATGCACTGGTTAAATACAGTGTACCTGAATTACAGGAAATTCATCAGTGTTTCCCAGGTTTGGTAACCTCTGTTCTCATTTCATAACTGCCTACCTGCAACATGCATAGCAGATGTGCACCTTCACTAGATGTTTACAAGCTGTCTGTAAATATTGTCTGTGTTCTATTGGCCTTGAATGTGAACATGTATTTAACCTCAATGAACTTTTCTGGCAATTTGCCATCCTGCCAAACTCCAAGTCTTTTTTCAACCATGATGAAGGTCTTGTCCTCCCGTTATATAGTTCTGACATATGTTTGGTGGGATGCCTTTGCTAAATTGCTAAGAGTCTGCCATCATCCTTCTATTTCATTCCATATCATCTGTTTATGCATCTCTTCTGCATAAAGGCCTGCTGTCTGTGAATTACCATTTTCCTATAATGTGGCAAAATATATTTTAGCTCTCCCTTGAGTCATTGATTATAATTTTTGAATGCCATTTTTACTTTTTCTCTGAAGTTGTTAACAAGAGTTATTACAGTTAAAGAGAAAAAGCTATCTCTTCTGAAATGTATCATCAGATTTGTAAAAGCTGTTACTGTGAAATATACTCATATGCTTACACTTGTGCCAAACAGCTAATGACCTCTTAGGGGAGGAAAAAATAAAAGGCAGATTCAAGACAAGCAATGTTTTTTTCCTTTTGCATTTGTCAACATTTCAGTTTCAGAAAAGAAAAATATTTTTTACCTTGTGTTTAGCCACAGGTAGATATGACAAAATTGTTTAATATTAGCATAACCATAGAATCATAGAATCATAGAATAGTTAGAGTTGGAAAGGACCTTAAGATCATCTAGTTCCAACACCCCTGCCAGGGGCAGGGACACCTCACACTAAACCATGTCACCCAAGATTATGTCCAATCTGGCCTTGAACACCGCCAGCAATGGAGAATTCACAACTTCCCTGGGCAGCCCATTCCAGTGCCTCACCATCCTTGCAATAAAGAATTTCTTCCTCATACCCAATCTAAACTTCTTCTTCTGTTTAAGTTTGAACCCATTACCCCTTGTCTTGTTACTACAGTCCCTCATGAATAGTCCCCTCCCCAGCATCCCTATAGGTCCCCTTTAGATACTGGAAAGCTGCAAGGAATTATTTTCTGAAAAGTGGTCTGCTTTTTGTCATCATAACTCTCAGAGTGTAAAAACTTACAAATACATTGCTGATGACATTGTGGAGTTTTCTAATAGGGCTGCTTCTGCAAAGCAGTAAGAATGGTCTCTTATAAAAGCATGGTGTCTTATTTTCAGCATATACAAATCAGCTCTGATTCCAGGATAGTCCAGTTCTCCAGTCATTTCAGAGACTTCTTCTCCTTTTAAATTAATAAGTAATGCCTCATTGGGAAAAAAAAAAAAAATCAAGCAATCAAATAAATAAAATGTATTTATAAATTTAAAATTCCTTTTTGTTTTTCTTTCAGCTGGAGTATGCACAGGCAACTGTAAGTAGTGGGCACCACTTTAGATATCTAAGCCTATCTATTGCTTCCTTAAGTAACTCCTTTGCTGCAGCTTAAAGATGCCTGATGATGGATAGATACCTGGCTATAAAAACAATTGAGCAGTGAAATACTCATTCCTTACCTTTCAGCTTAATAATTGTGACACCACTGTTTTCTTCATGGAATAGTCTTCCTTAGCCTTTAAGAAATCTGGGTTAGTGCAGCTCTGTATATCTCCTCTTATTAGTTAGAATGTGGAAGGGCAGATAATAGGTGTTGCGCTTCCTGGTTAAGTTTCCTAATCACTGGGCAATAGAATTGTTTTTTAATTTAACCCTTGTTCTCAGCTATCTAATTGCTTTACAGGAAGCTCATGAAGCTATAGGATTTGCAATATACTTTACATTAAAAAACTGCAACATGTGAAAAAAGCTTTTGTGGAATTTTCTCTGTAATTTCAGAATGACAGTTTTTCTTTTCTGTAAAAAAATTATATTCACCAAGTTCTAGGAATACAGTGTGCATTGGTAAACAACACGTAAGAAACATTACTTGTTTACTTTCATTTCTTTCTGCTTTTATTTTGACTTACTGGTCAAAGACAGAAAGAAAGAATTGCTTTCTGTATTTCTTGCTTACCACTTTTATCCCTACTTGTCCTTTAGCTTCAGCTTGCTAAGGTGTCCTAGTGAGACTACATGCTGCTCTGACCACATTCACATGCAGCGTTGCTGTTTGTCCAGCAGTTTGCTCCAGGGCAGGGCACACACTGATGGCAGCATACTTTCAATTACTGCAGTTAGACATCACTCAAAACCTGGCATCAGCTGCTTCTATGTTTTCAGAAATACTGTATGTTTTAGGGTTCCACTTAATGTTGTTGCATGTACATTATTCAGCAAATGATGGTGCATGGACAACCATAGAGGAAGACAGAAGAATTCTTCCATCAGTGCACATATGCTCAAATATTAATAACAGCAATCAATTTTCTTATAAATTTCCCTAAAACTGTCAAGAAGAACAAAAGCCTTGGCAAGTTCTTATAAAAGTTCTGAAGTAGATGGAGAAAAACAGAAAGGAAACAAAACAGAGAAACAGGGCCACCACCCCACAGATCCAGCAACGTCTTCTCAGTCAGCAAATGGAAATTTTTGTAGCCTTTTCAGTCAATGAGCCTGCTGAAACCCAGAGCAAAGAAAGAGCCCACATGGTTGGCAGCCGGATGTCTTTTCCTAGAGTCTGGCTCTCTTGGACCTCTCTCACAGGTGAGACCCACCTGCAGGGGCATCAGATAAACCCCAGCCCCAGTTAATTTTGTGCCCTCGCTGGCGCTGTAGTGTCTGCTGCTGTCTCCAGGCAGTTTGTTGCCAGGGCAATTAATCTTCACAACCTCCTGCAGGCAACACAGGAAAGCATCCCTTTCCTTGGTGGCCAGGATCACTGCTCTGATCTCCTCACCAACAACTGGCGGCTCAGCACTGAACAGGCACTCAGCCTCTCTCAGTACCTTCTCTTAAGGTAATTTGAGACATGCAAAAAAAAGGGTCTCTTGACTGTCACAGTATTCCAGCTATTCTTCTTGCTGGGTTGAGAGTCACATTGCCAATCTCTAGCATTGACATTGAACATTCTGCCATTTTTACTTAAGTTTACTTTTGGAGCTGGCCTAGACCTCAGGCTGTAATGCACCTTTCCCTCCTGCAAGGTTTCCAAGCTGTTGTGCAATGAAAATGTTTCTAAAGTATGACAAAAAAGTAAAAAGAGCTGTATAGAAAAGAGAAGGAAAGGCAATGCAGAGCAAGGAAAAGAAAGACAAAGCAAGGAAAGGGAAGGCAAGAAGAAGGCAACATGTGTATATAAATATTGGAGTTGTCCATGTGATAAATGACTCACTTTGCAGTTTTTTTAATTTTATTGAATAGAGATAAGCAAACAGCGCTGGGTGCGCGGAGAGTCTCCTCTCCACCAACACGCACACCTCT
>JASSUY010011043.1:0-32400 GCA_032466535.1 Forpus xanthops
CAGATTCTGCCCATGGTTTATGTTGTAATTGATTCATGGACAACAATTGATCTGTGCTAACAGTGCGTGATCCTACAATTAAACTTGCATGTACATAAAGCTGCACCACAGGTATGTCTTGGCACTGCCCCTGCCTACATCCCCTCAGAGTCCACTCCAGCCTTGCCTCTCAGCATTCAGAGGAGAGTTGCGCATTCTTATCTTCAATTAAATTAAGCAGTAAATTTATCTTCATTGCAGACACCTCAGTTTGGCTTGAAGCAGGAATGTGCTCCCAAATCTATTATATATCCATAGTAACTTTAAGTATTTGCTAGTCCAAATCAAGCCTGAGATTTGCTTTGTGACTTAGCTTCAGACATTTCTCTCAGGCAGCAGGAGATTCCAGCAAATCCCTTTGCAAACTAGTATTAAATTGGATCCAACTGGAAGAGGAAAGACCAAGAGATCCTCATTTCACAGCAGCTCACAGGCTCAGGCACTGACCCAGCAGGTAGGAGGCATCACTACAAGTTCACACTTTCTTTTCCAGCTACAGCAGTTAAAAATGAACCCAGCTTTGCATCAGCATGTAGATTTGAAGTGCTGCCCCTGCAGCAAAATCTGGCAAGATGACAGTCTAGGAGATTTTACAGGCTTTTTAATACAACCCCTTTGTATTTTGACACCTGCCACCTTCTCTGCTGGTACTGAGTAGGAAGCTCAGGCACTTAATTCAGATTTGTTGAATCCATCAGATAACTGGAGGCCTAATGGGCAGAGATGAGTTTAAGTCTTCTTTGTTTTCTTGCAGAAAATCCTTGTCCTCAGAGGCTTTTCTCTTGGGAGAGCTCAGGAGTTCTTGTTAGCAGTGCTTGTAGCAAAGTCTGCAAGTTTCCATAAGCAAAAAAAAATGGTAAGAGGCTTGGTCTCTGCCAGTTATTTCCTGAGACTACTTCACCCACTAACCTGGGTATCCTGCAGAATACATTAACATTACAATAGGTCTTGTGGTCATAGCCTGAGACTCACTTTACAGAGACATGGAATACGCATCCTGCTTCCGGTGTTTTATTTTTCTAGTAGGAAAAAGACAAATTCGGTGCTGTTATGGCATATAACTGTACTATGCATGCACAGGAGCCATGCACAGCAAGACCAGAAGAAAAGACAAGGCGATACCCACTGGTTTCAGTATATTTTTTTCCAGCAAAATATATGTGTATACCCAGAATATTAACCTGAATATACATACTAGATGATGGAGGCACCAGAACAACTAAGGGCATGATGCAGGTGATTTTAAGATACAAGTACGCAACAATCTTTTTTCCAAGACCCTGGATGCGCAGCAGTCTGGATCAGTCACTTCCCTCCTGCACAATAGGGCAAAGTGTAACGCAGTGAAACCACAACCTGCAGTTGGAAACAGGCAAGTTGGGAAACAAGAGGAGTGGAATGTGGGAAGAACAAACTTTCCTACAGCAGCACATAAGAGATTTGCAAAACCACTTCAGTGCGTTGGTGGTAAAAGTCATAACTGCTTCTGCAGTTTACTTAAGAAGTTGGTTTGCTTAACTAGGCAATGGACAGAACCTGCTGAAAGGACAGAACCTGCTGAAAGGTCCCAGTTGCACAGACAGTAAGTCAAACTAGTAAGATTAATGCCTGAGTTCTCACCAAAACACCGTGGTATAACTCAGTCGAAGAAGTATGCGCATCCTTTGGCATACACAGAGATTCTGAACTTCAGTTGCTTTATTCAGTTTGGGAGGATAAGGATACAGAGAGAAAATTTAGAAAGAAGCAAATGTATTTTTTCCCTTTGTGAAGTTGTTCAGAACACATTCATAGCTGGCATCAGGGCATTGTGATTTTATAACTACTGCAAATGACTCACAGGCAGAGGAAAAGCACAGCGCTTAGAAGTGAGATTGCAACCTGGCAAGCAGAGCATGGATGAAACTTCATAAAAAAGTGATGATTAGCTGGTCAATTTATCAGAAAATGAATCCTTTTTTTCCACAAAGCCGTCCTGGACAAGCTACATGACCAGCGCATTCAATTGCCTTCCAGAGGTAAGCACAAGCTATTTTAAAGGACCCTTTCCTATAAATAAAAGAAAAAGGAAGCTACAACCAAATAGAAAATAGTATCCTAGCCATTTTAACCTAACTCTGAGTCTTCTAAGCTCCTTTGTGGTGCTTTTTAGTGATCATTTCACTGAAATTCTAATCTTTCACACTGTCAAATACTGAAATTGCAGATACACAGAACTTGTCTATGATTCATTAACTTCAGAATGTCACAAATGGTTTCAGTCCCATTTGCAAATAGAATGCCTTTCCCAGGGTCCAAATGAACTGGGAATCACAGTGACCAAGGATCCCATGCCCTTCCCAACAGACATGTCTTTGAGCTTAGAACGTCTCATCAGGGAAGAAATACTGGCCATTTCTCTAGTGTCTATAGGAGATGAAACATGGTGCAAGACCATTTTGTGAGCTGCAAAGTGCATTTTGGTTCAAAGATAGTTTCCGGGGTTCTAGTGAATGTCCTTTGGTTAGATAGGTCTGCAATTTTGGTCCAGCACTTTCCAGATTATAAAGTCAGTTAGCTCCCAGCAAAAACTGAAGATGAGCAACCATCTAGTTGTTTTCTGTGACCACACAAGTACTCCTTGTTGGAAGTAGTTTACTTACTGACTGTACTCACTTGACAACATCCAGGTACTTTATGAAAGAGCACTTGTCTCTTGGGATGTATTCACTATTCAGTTTTCTGATTCTTTCCTAATTCCAATGTTTGTCATTGAATTCATGTCTGTACCACGGAAAAGTTACCTGGAGAAAGAGCTGTTATGAAACGCCGATGGTATCTTGAAGGGACTAAATATGTTGATATCCTTGTGTAAACTCAACAAGACAACACAGAGACAGAATCACTTGTCTAAGCTACTGGTTAAAAAAAGGAAAAGGACTAGTACTTTCAATTTAATAACTCAGTAGAAGATTTTTGTTGTCTCTTAACAATAAGTCCTTTAAATCAAGAAAGATTGAAGAAATTTCACTATCTGGGTCATACCTCAATCTTAGCACTCCAAAAATCACACCGGTGATGGGAAAATCTTTTGTAATAGATTATATATTTTTTAGTTACCCCGTGATTCCATGGGAGGTAACCAGGTTTGGATTTAATAATAATAAACATATAAGATAGCAAGACTGAAGAAAGCATTTGTACCAGAATTCACTCCTTGACCATCATTAGCAAATGTCATTTTTTTTCTGGTAGGCACACAAGAGGTTGCTCAGAAATATTAAATTCTCACAGTCATCAAAATGGGCAAAGATTCTGGAAACTGATTTGTTTTAATTGATTTGGCTCATCCCTAGTTGGAGCGATGCAATGTTGACAGTGTATCCTCCTCCTACTCATGAAGACAACTGGTGTTGTTTTTGAGCCAAAAGAGAAAATATGAGCAGACTCTGTGCTATTGCAGCATTCTGGAAATATTAAATGTCTCCAAAAGGCTATGAAGGAAACAGTTGTGGTAAAGATATTGGGAAGCTTTACGAGTAGTACAGCCTGAGCCTGCATGAATTTGGGCTGGGTGGGCATTTCTCTGTGACCAAACTACAGGAACACATTTTAGACTGGTAGTAGTCTGAGACAAAATGTTTGCCTTAGGGTAGAGTTTTCTCTTTTTTCCCAAGTAGTCTTACACAGAGAATGGCAATGGTGTGAGTACCAAATCATGGTGAGTAAACCTCCTTGGAAGGCTTTTTCCTCAGCTGATTTCTAAGAGTTCTTGTCCCATTTAGACTGAATATGGAGAGCAAAGTCCCAAGCAGAAGGGAGAACTGCAAAATCCTTGACTCATATTTAGTAGAAACCAACGTATTGGGTGGAAATACCTTTGTGAAAACTAGCTGGTTACAAATGCCTAGGTTAAGAATAATTCACTTGACATCGAGCCAAGTCAACACAGTTTGTCGCATCTAAGGAACTGTACAAGGTCTACTGCAGAGTAAGGACTTTCCATGCTGCTAGCTAATGGCCTGGCAATGGGGTAGCTTTAGGCATATGTGAAGGTATGATTGCTCTATCCCATTCTTAAAATGGCCCAGTTTAGTGCGCCACACAGGGGATCTTACTCAGCACTAGTGAGACCCTGTTTCTGTGTCCAGATTTAGGCTCCCAAGCACATGTGCAGCATAGTCTTAAACTGTGCCAGAGAGTGGAATATAGCAAGAGCAGAAACTTGGTTGCAATCCAGTTGGTAGCACAGGGAAGTAAAAAGTAAAATCTATCTCTTTGTCCATTCTAGAACTTTTAATTAATTTTTCCATACTTGACATAGTACTTGCTTAAATGTAAGATGCTATAATACGCACAATAGTAATGGAAACCACACGCAAACACATCTTATTCCAGCTTTTTGTAGAGCAATCCAGCTCTAATGAAATCAACTAAAATGTAGCTAAAGCATTAGCACAGGTGTCGTTGTATCAAGCAGGAAGCACACGCAGTAGCATGATGTGTCTTAGAATGGAGTGGGAGAGTTTGGGAGCTGACTTATGTAGACACTAGCAACGAAGCTGCAAGATCTTAATCAACTACACGGTTTTACGTGCACCATGCACATCATTTGCTTATTTTGAGAAGAGCTTATTACTTTGTCTAGCCTGCTGTAAATGTTAATGCATGTAACTGCTAATCAAGGTTCTTGCTCTGGTTTTCCACCTCACCTAATTGGATTGCATTAGAGCTTGTCTGGAAG
Organism: Forpus xanthops; assembly: GCA_032466535.1. Classification (NCBI taxonomy): domain Eukaryota; kingdom Metazoa; phylum Chordata; class Aves; order Psittaciformes; family Psittacidae; genus Forpus; species Forpus xanthops. The sequence goes on from JASSUY010011043.1 coordinate 4,763, forward strand.
TTTGCATTCAGAATCACAAATGGGGCTGGATCACAACTCCCTTGTCTCAGCATGGTGGCAGCTGTGCTGCAGAGAAAGAGTACAAACTAACAGGAGCAAGGCCAATACCTCAGTGAAGCCAAATCCTTTCTTTATGGAAATAAATGTCTCACAGAGTTACTTGGAAATGGACACACACTTCACTCCAGAGTGCCTAGTAAAAGTTAGGACCTCTATTATTTTACAACAAACAGATGGATTTGCAATGATTGCAGAATTTAGGTGAACGTGGTACATTCAGGAGTCTGTTTATTGAAATGTAATATATTAAAAATGCAGCATCCAGGCTCAGGAAGGAGGAAATGTGAGTTACTTTCTCCTGCTGTGAGCTTGATTCTGCTGGTATTGAAATCTGAGGGAAGCCCCATTAGCTACCATTTGGTTCGCAGTGCAATATTTTGACTTAATGAAAGTAACTACTCCAGAATCACAAGTAAACAAAAATGAAGTTTATCATGCAGCTAAATGTCTCCCAGTTTTAGTGCGCAACCATTTCTGCCAATACTTTCTGCAGATTTATTCACCTGCTGTTAAAATATGTGGGAGGCTAAATATCACTTCAGATTTGGCCCTTGTACATGGTAATTACATCTTTTCTGGTTTTCCCCATGTACTAAGCTAGCTACCAAGAGGGAAATCAGACTTTTTACGTATATTAATGTTATTCACTGTATTTAATGTATATAATGATATTATATAATAATTATAATAATTATATACTGTATTCACTGAATGTGATGTTATTCTCTGTAAAACTCTCCAAGGCAAAACATTTTCAGCTATTTGTTATTTTACTATTGATGGAGCTTGGGGATGAGAAAGTAACAGATGTCCCAGGTATGGCATTTACCCATTTTTCCTTCTGACACTTCAATTTACTGACATACATTGTCTCTCCTGATTCATAATAGCAAACTACTGTCATTATACAATTTTTCTTACATCCTGGACCAGTGGCAGGAAAGAAGCTTCAAACAGGGCAACAGCCTCTCCTCACTTCAGCTCATCACAAATCGGAAAACTGGATGAGTTCTTTTAGTGGGAAATGAACCTCAGGAAGCTCTCTAAGGAGCCAATTTGAACACATTCATGTGCTGCACAGAGGTTCCTAGCACACCAAGATGATTCAGTGTTCAATAAGACTTGGAGTGAATTTATTTGGTAGGAAAAAAGGTAATTTTTCCATTCATCTTCTAGATTCAAAGAGGAGAGTGAGCATTAGAAAGAGAAAAAAAGAAAATAGGTACTGAAAGTAAAATGTTTTGCAAGAAGATGAAGGTGTAATAACCCTAATATGATAAACGCCATAGTCTTATGGTTGGTTAGTTGTATTGTACAAAGTTAAGTTCAGAGACTGCACAGCAAAATACCCTCTCACTTTCTTATAAATCAACTCCCCTGTTTATTATAAACCCAATTTGACTTGGGAACCAGCTACGATGACGAAAGTATTATCTTTGCTCCTCTGAGAAGTGTGGCAACTTTTCCATTGCTCATACTTCTTTGTGTCTTGTAACAGTTCAGTCCTATTTGCTGCAATCTTCATTTTGAGTGCTGAATACTCAGTGTCTGTTACATCTTTCAAGCCTTGCACTGAGTAATAGCTTTCTAAAAAAACCAGGAAGGCCATTTTAAATCTGGTAAAATGGTATGTAGCAAAATAGGTACATGCAAAAACCTCATGGGATTTAGATAAAAAGCCCTTGAAGAAACGAAGGAAACTAATTGCTGTCTATGTTCGGCTATTTTGTTAAAATGTCTTTTGCTTCAACATTTTTCATTGATACAGTACTAAAACACTTTTTCCTGGGGAAATGTAGGTTTTTTCTCATTAGAATGTCTATCACCTGGAGAATAAGACAGTATTTAGGTCAAGAAACACTTCAGAAAGAGTGGGAGCAGCTTCAGATAATTTATTACTTTACTAGACAATACAGTGCCTTATGGAAGATCTTTCCATGTGTCAATCATCTTTGCAGACATAGATTATGATTGGGAGGTGTAATCAAATACCTGAGAAAGGTAGAAAACAACAATGGAGGTGAATGAAATAATCTTTCATAGCTGCATAAATTTCAATTTACATAAAACTATGATTTGTATATGCTAGATTATACATGGATTTTTTTGCCGCATGTATTGATGGTGACCTACACAAGATGAAAGAAGTCTTTTAAATAGCTGTAACCAGCTTCCTGAGACTAGAAGGAAACAAATAAAAAAGTAAGGCTTTTAAGATGAAAAAAACTATTGCATGAAAAATTGTGAAAGACTTCATCTTTAGATAAATATCTTTTTCTGTCTCCACTGGAACAGAATTAAATTCAAAAAAACTTCATTGAGAAGCATTTTATGTTTTTCCATGACCATTACGCGCAATCTCTGTATGCTGTCAAAACGTTTTGTCAAGGTTGAGTAGGGGTAAGGATGCCACTGAAGTTCTTACCACAGACGGAGAATAGTATACCACCAATACCTTATGGCAATGGAGCTGAACATGTAACGAAGAAACAGTGACTTGGCTATACCTTTGTAAGCAAATATGTCAATGATCTATATTTATAAACCACTCATTGCAGAATGGAATGACATTAGTGATGGCCACCATGGTGACTTACATGTGACCATAGCAGAAAAAGCTTTCATAAGGTGAAAAATAACATGCAACAGTGAACATTTAAGAGAATCGTTCAACACTGTCCCTTTTGTCAGCAACCTTGAAGCTGCCTACATGGGAGCTGCTCAGTCACACCCCACTTTTCTGGGGTTCTTGTGACTCTTGCTGGATACGGTCACCCACCAGCCACAGGGCAGTGCACATCAAATATAAAGTCCCATATGTCAGGAGTACAGTCACTGCCCACAGCTTACAGGTATGGGCCAACCACAAAGTATTGCTGTATTCTTGAAATAGGGGAATGAAAGAAGACATGATTATGGACCACTCCTCCTAACAGAATGAGTAGTGCCTTAGAGGTGCTTTTAGCAAGAAAATCTGGTAATCAACCTGGCATCTTTCACTTAAGTAAAAGCATTATTTCAGCTACATCCTTACTCTCTTTTTTCCGAGGCAGAGACCCCAGGGTGTAGCCTGAGATGTCCAGATTTTACTTCATAATTGTTCTGCTTTCTATTTAATTTGGTTTAGCTTTATTATTTTTTACAGTCTACCAAATGCATTGCAGGGTTATAGCAACCATTTTCAGTGTGTTTTGTTTATCCTTGAGGCCGTTCCCTCCTGCCTGTTGCTAAACTGCTTTGAATAATGTGGTTATCAAAAAAAACAAATACATTTCTCTGAAAAACACATCTAAGTGTGATCCTCTTTAAAACGTTATTTAAATTCTCTACCACATCCTTGGCTCAGAGTGTTTGGGATATTTGTTTAATCCCTCTCCTTCTGTAGTCTTTCAGACACAGATGGACTTTCCAGGAAAAAAAACTTTCAAGAGCCTTATTCATGATACGATGAAGTTCTGCTGCAGAAATGACACAAACTTTTATCTACTTGCTGAAGTCAGATTATTTCAAGAAATGTATATTGCTCAAAGTACCATTGTGCTCCTCTGCTGTGTGTGTTTCTGAAGTAGGTATGGCTTTCATCACTTTACATTTAAAGAGCCTTCTGCTATTTCTCTGTATGCTCTCCTACAAGCAGAGAGGACCTGTCAGCCTGAGTTGCTTTCGTTCTCAGTTACTTTCATTCTCAAAGTTACTATCAGGAAGCAACTAGAAGTGAGTCTTGTTAAAAAATAGTATCCTCTGCTTTTCCATGTAACCACCTTTATTATATGTTAAAGACCCCCAAATCTTTGAAGATGCCTGCTTTGAGCAACATTCTGAAATGAGTAAAGAAGGGCAGAGGAAGCAGAAGATCTTTGTAGTTCCCCAGTTGCATCCACTTGATTTCACAGAATCACAGAATTGTGGAATAGCTAGGGTTGGAAAGGACCTTAAGATCATCTGAAAGCTCTGATTCATACCCAAAAGACTAAAAAATAAAGTAAAATAAAAGCATAGCTCATTCAGGGAAATTATTATAGAGATCCCAATGAAAAGAAGATTTCAGCTGTTTCAAAGGCTGGACCAGATGATCCTTGAGGTCCCTTACAACCTGGTATTCTATGAACTCTTTTCCTACAGCTGCTTGTGTTACTGTGACCACAAGTGCTGAACATCATAGACCAAAAATACTTCTCTGTAAGCACTTTTGCAAAGTTAGACTTCTACAGTCCCATGTTTCCAACAGCTTGTTGTGTTAGCAGGATTGCGATGTTCAGGGCAACAAGACCTTGAGCTCATGATCCCATGATGGAATAGTCCAATAGGTGGGCATCACACAGAGTTGGCTCTGGACCAGAAGGAAAGATCTGCAGCTCAGCACTCTCCTGCAAATGCAGTGATGGGCTTGGTTTGGGTAGAAATAGTGCGACATGCAGAAATAAGAGGACAGAAAGCTGTGCTGGAGAATTGAATGGTGTTTCAGGTGTCCTAAGTCAGCAGCTGCTCTATTTTGTCATAGAATCGTGGAATCACAGAATGTTAGAAGGGAATTTAAAGCTCATCTAGTTCTAGCCCCCCAGCCCACTTTCCACTAGACTAGGTTGCTCAAAGCCCTATCCAGCCTGGCATACATAATAGTTAAACTATTCTACAGTAGAGGGTTAGTGAATTAATTTCTAACATCTTGTTAAGTATAGCTAAGCCAGGTTGGAGAAAGCATGCTGAGGTATCAGGAGATGGTTCTTAGAGCTATAGTATAGATATGCAGCTGCTGAGGAAGTTGATTTTACCTGCTACAGGAGGGAAGCTGCTGGTCAAAAAGATTGTATACACTGGCAGCTTGCATTTCTTTAGCAAACTTCACTTTCTGGTAACAGCTGCACAGGAAATCTATTCCACTGTGGATACTATCTGAAGGAAAAGCGCAGTTACTGATGGAGAAGATGATCTATGCCCAACCAGAAAGGTTTTATCCATCTGCTACTCACTGCTAATAGATATCTGCTTATAATGGAGAAAGTCTAAAAAATATTCCTAAATCTATGACTAAACGTTTCATTGAAGAAGATTTTCCTGGGACTCACTCTCAACTTTTTTCAGATGTAGAGAGACATTTCTTCTTAAAGTTATTAAATATCAAAATAGAAATAAAAAAAGAAAATCTATCCAAGTTCATCTATAATCCAGTTATGAGCAACTCTTTCATAACCCGTTATGTAAAGAAATGGAAAAAAACGAAGTAATAGAGAAAAAGCCATGAGGTTAATAAGGTCAACATGAAACTTCACATCGCAATGATGCTCTAGTGTTTAGCTGTGAACATATATTGCTTTTGGCCCAGAGTTAGACTAATCACAGAACTAGAATGATCCCAGATAATCCAGCACAGATTTTTAATTGAGCTCTACACATTGCTGGGACAGGGCTCTGGGAATTTAGTCATTTCTGTAGGATTAACAAACAGCAAGTTAATGTCCAGAAGGGATCAACAGATCAATCAGTCTGACATCTTGCAAAACAAAGCTCATGAGATTTCACACACTTGTCCTGCAACTCTTCCAGAAACATATCTACTCTGGATCTGTGGATCGCCAAAGACGGAAAATCTATTGCCTCCTTGGTGAGCCTGTTTCACTGTTAAAATGTACGTCCTGATAGCAATCTGAATACCTCTAATTTTATTTTTCCAGCTAGTTTTCTCACTTATATTTCCCTCCCTGTATTAAAGTATTTTTTGTGTTTGCTTTTTTTTTTTTTTTTTTTTGACTCTTTATGCTAAACAATCCTGATAATCAAGTTCTTGTTTAGACCTCTGCTTTCCATCTTGGCTGAATTTACTGATAACATCATGTTCCTCAAGGATAAGAGGCTGTTTAACATAACCTGTACTTTCTGATTTAAAGTTGACTTCTGAAACTGCAATCACAGTTCTCATTGTAAAAGGCAAACTGTAGCTCACAGTCAATGGACTGAATCATGTTACTTCTTGGGCATACTCACATCAAAGTTAGAGGTGGATGTCTGTCATGGTTTAAGCCCAGCCCTAATTCAGAGCCACACAGCCGCTCGCTCACTTCCCTCCTTTCTGTCCCCAACTCCTGGAGAGATGGGGAGGAGAACTGAAAGAATGTAACTCCCAGAGTTTAAGATAAGAACAGTTCAGTAACTAAGGTATAACACAAACCACTGCTGCTACTTCCAATAATAATAATGGCAAGGGAAATACAAGGGAAGAGAATACAACCGCTTACTACCCGTGACGGATATCCAGCGTGACTGAGCAGTGATTTAACCCTTCCGGATAATTACCCCCAGTTTATATAGTGGGCATGATGTGCTGTGGTATGGAATACCTCTTTGGTCAGTTTTGGTCAAGTGTCCTGTCTCTGCTTCTTCATGGCTTCCCATCCTCCCTGGCAGAACATGAAACTTAGGAAGTCCTTGGTCAGACTAAACATTACTGAGCAGCAACTAAAGACATCGGTGTTATCAGCACTGTTCCCAGGCTGAAAGTCAAAACCACAGCACTGCACCAGATACTAAGAAGGAGAAAAATGACTGCTACAGCTGAACCCAGCACAATGTCTAAAATAGAGGCTGGAAGGAAAAAACAGATGTGTCTTTCAATAACATCACCTTGACTTTAAGACTCCAAAGCAGTCTTATAGATAAACTGTCTCTCACATGTTATGAAACTTCTCCTGTGCATTTTTTTCCTCCCTACAGACAGTATCCAAGCCTGTGGATATTGCTTTTTAATCCTACCCTGACAGTCATCTTTTTGGGATGCACTCCCAGTGCTTTAAAGAGGAGAACCCTCTTCAGTGAGGACACAATGAGATTTGATGAACCCCATGAGAAAACTGCAGAGGTGAAAGAATCAGATTCTAATTGCCTAATTTTCACAAAATACAGGCAGACAGAATGCATCTGTATAAAATTTTACCTATAATAGTTATCCAGACCATGACAAAGCAATAGTTGGAACAATGCTTTTCTTATGACAGTAGAGCCCATTTCTGAAAGATCAGAACAGGCTAAGAAAAAGGCTCTGTGGGACATTTATGGTTAGGCTATCAATCACATTCATAGCCAGGGAGTTTTTAAACTCTTATGTGAGTATGCTCAAAAAGTAGCACAATTCAGTCTACTGACTGTGAGCTACAGTTTGCCTTTTACAATGACAACTGTGACTGCAGTTTCAGAAGAGAACTCTACTTGATGATTCATCCCTTCCTAAAATAGAGAGAATTCATAATTTTCTGGTACACATCTCTTTCATTAGTTATAAAGAGAATCTTGATAAACATTTTGCAGCATGCAGGTAACTCTTAGCTGACAAGCATGGTGAGCTGAGCCCCACCTCATATTTGACTGCAACCAAGAATAGAAAAGTGACCATACCAGGTAAGACCAGGGGCAGTGTGTCTCAAATAATACCTGCAAGCTTCTTTCTGTGGAAGAGTACTAAACCAAACAAAAGTGGTATTCCTCCCAAGAAGTATTTCTCCCAGTGTCGAGACGTCTCAAAGAAGACATGGCTTCTTTCTGCTGTTTATTTAAGGTTAACAAAACTGAAAAAAATATATGATAATTTTCAATGGATTTCTACTCCATGAACTTGTCGAGTCTTGACTCCTTGTAAAGTTTTGCATCTTTGTTCCGCATCTTAATTGAATGTTCTGTTTCTGTTTTGAAACTGCACCATTAGAGTTGCTGATCCATCCACCTTGCACCATTCATGACTTTACTGATATATATCACCGGCCTCCTTAGCTGCCCTTGTAGCCAAAAAAGTCCTATCTTATTGAACTCTTCCTCATATGGGAGTTTCTTTTATTCTGCACAATTGCCACCAATGCAGTGTTGTCTTCTTTTTATTCCATATCATTCTCTCATGGGCAACCTAGCACCCTTCAGGTGACTTGTGAGTGTTGCTCACTCAAACCATTAATTTCTGATGCCAGAAGGAACATGGAATGATCTTGTGAATCAGAACAGGTAGGTGGCACAGAAATATACACAGAAGGTTTTTAATTCTATTTGAGATTTTCTGAGCAATAAAATGCCATGATGATCATTGTTACATGAGCTGTCTTGCTGATGTACCTATCCATAGAATTACCACATCATTTTTATTGAGTGATGAAGTAAACCTGATATTTGTGAGATTACGTTGTTGCAAATTAAATATAAATTGATGTGATGATTTTTCGTTTGTTCTGAAAAAAACAAAATTCCAGAAGTTTCTCATTAGAATTTTGCCATAAGTTTTGTATTTATAATACTCACACATTAGCCAGAGAAGTTTTCCTATTTGCATCAGAAACTATTTATATAGCATATGCAAGCGGCATTTTATTACTTAATAAAAATTACTCCTATTAAATGATAATAATGAAGAAAAATCTATTACACGTTCCTTTTTCAAATTATGATTGGTTCAAAATAGATTTTATTACTGAGAGGTTTTATGACAAGAATTTAAAAGCCATTGTGCACACATTAATTCACTGCACCCTGAAGTCAAAGGCAACACCTGCTAGTTCTGGTGAGAAAGTACAGTCAATGCAAAGCAGTTCAGATATTGAGCTTTACCTATTTACATCTTTCACATCTCTATGTGTTATTTGTCCCCTTGTTTTCTCACCCTTTTCAAACTAAACCCCATCAATAGCCACCCACATGGCATTAAGCCACATTCATGAACATGACACTGTATCAAGTGCCTGTATTAGACTAAATTAAGACTTTTGGCATCAAGCCCCTGCCCACAAGAATTCCCGGTATCTGAATCCTGTTACAGGCTGCACCCTATCCACATGCCATGCTCAGCTCATAATTTAACAATCCCTTCGAGTAAGAGCAGTGGAAAATGGTTATTTTGTAGATTTTTGCTATAAATCTGGAGGAAATTTTGCCTTTGGAGGTCTATTAATCATTTAGAGAATTGCTCACCCACATGAATAATAAATAAATCATTTACCCAGAACTGCCATGTTGAAATAGTCACATTTTTTGCACGCTGTTGTTTTTTACCATACAAAAAAAGAGCTTCTTATATATTTTATTTTTAAAAGACAGAAATATTTTATAAAGTAGCTGAAAAAATTGGAAGCAAAGAGAAAGGCTGTTGGAAACTAAGAACTATCCATTTCCAACTCCCTGCCATGGGAGTTCCACTAGAGCAGGGTGCTCTAAGTCCTTCCCAACCTGGCCTTACACACTGTCAGGGATGGATGAACCAAAGCTACATCCCGGTCACTGGGTCTCAATATAGTTAATGTAATCACTTCCTGGCATTTGATTTTCTCCTTGCTTAAATAAATTTCATATTAATTCTGATATAATGTAATTCTACTTTCAGGTCACATTTAAAACTCCCCAAAGCTGCTTTAATCTATAGCGCATATTTGTTCTCTCAGCGTCAATCTTTTTTCCTATTATTGCCCTCTAGATCCCTTTGCAAACAAAAATCAGCACATGAAACTGACTGCAAGACTTTTGTTGACAAGGACCAGAATGAGGTCTCAGTGGAAAGGTCAGTCCAAATCCATGCAGGACATCTTCCTCTGTTCTGAAGCTGCTGTGAGGGAATTCAAAGTAAGACAAACTGGAGTGTGAAGCCTTGACGTTCCTTTGAGTGAAAGCCGATGGCAAGTAGAGAAAGGGAAAGAAATGAATCTTCAATGTAAATTTGAATAATTTTATTCACAAACAGAAAAGTTGAACTTTTTTTTATTATTTATTTAAAAATTGATCTCTTTCTGATTAACAAAAATACATTTTAAATAATTTAATCTATCTACTTGATAGGACTTTTTTCCCATGTAGTGATACTGCTGGTATCCAGGCAAACTTCCTGGGAACTTTAGAGCTTTTTGTAGGAGTTTAAAAAGAAAAAAGGAAAGGTTCAATTAACAATTCCTGAGAAACAAGAAGACCACTTTCTCTGAGCAAGAATCATTAACAATTTTATGTTAAGTGTAGCAAACATATTCACCCAGGGGAGAACTCCTCCTGCTTTCAGGACTCCCTTTTGTCTTAGCTATAATGCAGTTTTCTGCTTGAAAGACAAGATGAAAATAATAGAATATATATGAATTTTCTTCACCAGAATAAGTCAGTGAAAATTATGAGGATGATCTATGTTGTTTTCAAGAACAAGATGTCTAGGTGAGAGTTACTATTTTCTTTGGTCCTTTGTGCAGCAATCAGGCAGGAGGACAAGTGACGATTTACCATCAGAGGCATCCCAGTTCTCAGAGCTCCTAGAAACTACTACCTGTACTTCATGAACTGATCAGACTGCGTCTAGAGCCTTAGGGAAATAGAAATATTAGGTGGTTAAAAAGCAGAATCTGATGAATAAAAGGATTCTAAAGGCAGCAGGTGAAGTTCTATGCCAGGAAAGCAGTGGCACGTGGGACAACCCAGATCTGCCTTATTTTTTAGGGAAATAGTGAGACTTGAAAAACCATACCTTTGTAAGCCCTCAGGTGTTTTCACAATTCTTTACTGAATGTTCTGTTCCTTTTGACATGTAAAAATGATGTTGTGTTATAAAGAGACTATCCTGAGTCAGTGTATCTTTGGGAAGAGGCTTTTGTAGGCTCCAAAAGCTGCTAGGAAATCACATCTTATGAAACACAGTGAAGCATCTTAACAACATGTTGAGAAAGCCAGAAAATCGTTGGAGTTGGGCCTGATATGAGAGCAGTGGTGAGGCTGAGTAACGAGGGAGGGAGCATTTCAGAAATGCTGAGGAGCTGGGGCAGATGTCAGGTAATCATTGAACTCAGTAAAATGTACTGAAGGGTTAGGTCTTTTCGGGTGCTGTACTCAGTATTATCTTTCAATGGATGCATTTCTGCAGAGGTTTTGTGTGTAGATATGGTTTTAGTTCAGCTCCCACCATAACATAGCTCCCATCTTTTTTTGTCCCTTTACTATGGGCCCATTTGCTTGCAACTCTCATTTTATTATTAGTTTATGTCACATAATGTGCTCATCTGCACAACAAAGAAAGACACAGTGACTGCTTAATGGAACATACAATAGAAGACACAGAAAATGAAAAGTTGGAAAGCCTGTAGTTGACGATCCAAGCTCAGTGGTATGAATTTTGATTATTCTGGTATTTGGCTTTCTTTTCAGCATAAGCATTATTTGTAGGCAGGGACACCTCCCACTAAACCATGTGAGGATATATATTGATATGGAGAGATATTGAGATATGGAGGTATTGAGATATGGAGATATATTGAGAAGACCTTTCGCCATCAGATGGCTTTTGAAAAGAGGTGCTCACAATAAAAGCTCCAATCCTGGCAGGATCGTAAAACCCATTCAAATCAAACCTGGTACTCAAAAAACCCATGGTAATTCAAATCATAAGATACTCTTATTGGAGAATAGTTACAAGCTCTAGATCACAGCCTACAGAGTGGGGAGCTATATGAAAACTTCCACTGACTTTGCTCATGTTTTTGCAGAGTGACAGAATGGTTGAGGTTGGAAGGGACCACTATAGCTGTTTAGCCCAACCTCCCTGCTCAAGCAGGGTCACCTAAGCCACTTTGCTCAAGATTATATCCAGGCAGCTCTTGAATATCTTCAGGGAAGGAGACTTTACAACGTCTCTGGGCAACCTATAAAGACAAAGTTGTAGTTAAATAGAAGTATTTGAATTCAAAATAACTATTTGGTGCAGTTTAATAACAGTAAACTATACTGCTACCGCTGGGCATGAATTTATTACTGCAAATCCAAAGAAAAGGGACATAGAAGGGGTAATTATAAATATGACATTATTTTTACAGACTTTTTGAGAATGGAATATTGAAACAAATCTGTGAGGCTTTTTCTGATGGTCAAGCAGACCTGAAAAGAAATAACAGAGTTAAAGATCAAAAAACCCCCAAACCCAGTGTAATAGATAAAAGAAAATTATGGGATCTATTGAAAAATGTCAACAAATTTAAGGTGAAAAGGACAGCACTTCAGAAGAGTGATTTGCAGAGGATTGGCAAGGGAAGGCTGATTTTCTATGCAAAACAACATTAAGTTTTCCAGTAGTGTTCAAAACCAGAATCATCTAAATGAAGATTCAGAAAAGTTAATGTAAGTGGACATACACCATGTATTAGTCAAAATTCAGATTTCAGCACTGCCATTCTTTTCTAGCTACATTTATGCTGCTTTTCATGACATAACCTGATGTGGACCAGAAAAACAGATTTACATGCATTATGGACTGCAATGTTTTGAGTGTCTATGTTTAGCCACATGCAACACCTTAAAAATGCTCTCAGGCCTCCAGGTTCCATAGATGCTGCAAAAGGCAAGAAAAAACACACCTGGGCTGTGAAGCACAATGATCTGTGGGACAGTGTTGCATTCAGTCATGAAGGATGAGGTAGTATTATAAGGGGATATGGCACATAACCAGGTTATTTATCTTGCACTAGGCAACACGCTCTTTCTTACAGAGATTGTCCTGGGCAATTCCCGTGGCAGCAGATATGTTAATGGCCAGAATATCTGATTTGAAGTGAAACGACCCAAAACACATCTCATAAATCAAGATGAAACAGAAATAAACAACTGTTTATTGTGGACAGAGCTGTTCCAAAGCCTCTCAAAGGTCACACATGGACTGACCATACTGAGCACAAGATTAAGAGAGTGCTTTGATTTTTGGCAAGTTTTTATTTGTTCACTTGTAAATTATATCATCAGAGCCAAGAACTAGTATTAGGTAAGGATCAACCCTGCTGGCTATTCAAGGGCAGTTTCTAAAGTCCTGCAGCATGTTGTTTTCACTGCCTGAAGATACCATTGCAGGAGTCTTGGACACTTACCATGTCCTGAATTGCTGCTACATGCACTCTTGTGACCTGATTAACTGTATTTCCCCCAAGAGGTCTATTCTGAAGCTCCTGGCAGTGAGGAAAGCACTGCCAGTTCTTACTATCTGTTTTTGTAATGAGGTGCTGACTCCACTCCAGTGGTCCTAAAAAGGGCGAAGGGCAGAAGTCACCAGTTTCCCTGCTGAGCTCAGATCTCGAGGCATCTAAAAAGAAAGCTCCAGAGAGCTTATCACATCTCTTACTGAAGATTTATTAATTGCAGAAACATAAATCCTATTCAAGAATTCTGACGTGGCACTTTGCACTTCAGATAATGTGTGAGCTGCGCTGGTGCAGGGGGAGGAACTGTTAACCCAGAGAAGGCTGCAGCTGTGAGCATCAGGGGAAAGCTTTCAATCAAACTTTCTACAAATACTGTATGGAAAATGTCTTGACCTATACTCACATAACAGCTTTAGCTGTGATTATTACCGGGTTCAGAGCATTCTTGCATGAGATGAAGGGCAGAATATCATGAGCGGCAGATGCAATCGATGCACGTCCTTTATCCTTGGACACAGAGATGGATGTGAACTGCTTGCTAAACAATGATCTACTCCTCTGAGGCTCCTTAAATGCTAAAATGTCCACATCATAATCTACTTCCTAACCTAAACTTCCCCTGTTTAAGTTTGAACCCATTACCCCTTGTCCTATCACCACAGTCCCTGATGAAGAGTCCCTCCCCAGCATCCTTCAGATACTGGAATCTACTCTGAGGTCTCCATGTAGCTGCTCTTTTCCAAGCTGAACAATCCCAGCTTCCTCAGCCTGTCTTCACAAGGGAGCTGCTCGAGCCCTATCTTTAACATCTATTGTTCTTCTTTCCTTCCATTGTAAGAGGAAGTATGTAACTACAGGATCAAGCTTCTGAAATGTGTTTTCAGTAATACCAGCGAGGGCAGAGCCAGGCAGGGACAAGGTTACTGTGGGATGTTAATTAGCTCCTCGCCTGACTCTGTTTGCAACCCAGAGTGTGTTTCTCTATTTAATTTATTTCACACATGACTTACTCTTACAATCCTTTTCCTGCAATTCCAACCAAACTACACGCTAACCTTGGGCTCTGCTTCTGATGTTAACTGCCATGCAGTGTGCTGAAGTCAGTACGGGAGATATGTCTGTGCACAGATGTGCATGGAAGGTGCCATGGGGAGCATCCTTTGTAAGTGTAATGATTCATGTTTCTGAGGAAATTTGTGCCTGCTTGATGGATCAAAAGGCAGAAACTTTCATTCTTATGGGTCTATCCATTTACAAATGAGGCATAACCTCCACTCCTTTTCCTTTAATCAATGCCTGCAAAGCTAGAGTCAGTACCACATGCATCTTAAAAGCTGTTGCACTGAGCATCTCCTTGAAATATCTAGGAGTTGTGTGAAAAAGCACTTAATAAGGAACTTATTGTGCAAGTGGTTTGTGCTGTTGAATGGGGAGAAAAGCAGTTGAGAGCGAATAGGTCGCCGCATCGCAGCCAGGGAAATGGCAACCCATTGTGAGTAGCAGGAGTGGGTATTTTCCCTGCTGTGATGAAGAGGAGAGGTGTATTTCCTCCAGTCCTTGCAGGAAACCCACAAATGTCAAACCTTAATGATACTGCCAAAATTTACAGAGTTGTGGGCATTTCCTGAACTGCAGCAGAGATGCCTCATGTTACACCATCATCCAGGAGGGACCACATAGCCCTTTACAAGTCTGTTGCCACTTTTCTGCTCTGCTTCCTGTCCAAAGAGAAACATATGGTGGACAGGGGACATGCAGGCTTGGACCAGAAAGAGCCACTTCCCTGCTCTGCTCAGAGTGGGCTAGGACAATAGTGAGGACAGTGGGGTGCATGCAAACACACCCACTGAACCCTTTCCTGGCTCTGATTTTGTAGCAGTTTGTATGGATAGTTGAACACTCAGAACAAAACATCCACATTTTGTATGACAATAGGAGCAAAATTCAGCCACCACATACTCAGGTATCCATGCTTCTGACTTGGATTATTTTGCAGCTTTGCAGCTTTTGGCTCTGAGCATAGTCTCACTGTGCAAGTTTCAGATATGACCTGGGTTGACACTGGAGTCCAGGTAAAAGCCCACGTTTTGTCACCTATTACTCTGTTTACAGTGCTCCAACGCAGTGAGGAACAGTTGTAAAAGTTAGCAGCAGCACAAAGCTCATCACAGAGGAACCTGTTTTGCCTTTTGCCTTCCTTTATCCAGTTTGACTGCTACAAACAGCTGAGCCACCTCATTCAAAGGTGGCTTGGTTATGTCTAAAACCTCTACCCGGGGTGAGCTCTGTGCTGCACCCTGTGGAGCAGAGATTTGCCCAGGTAATGAGTGGGAGTTTCCAATGGATTAAGGAAAACAACTGATTGCAGGATTCTAATGGGGTGATTTGTCATTGTATGTTAAACATACTTAAGTGAAATAGTGATTAGACATCCACATGGGAAGCCACAGGTAAGCGGTAATTAAATGTGGTTTGTGCAGCTTATTGCCTGCTTCTCAATTCCATATCAAACAAAGCGCATTATACTCATAAAACATAAACATAATGCATAAAACAGGGAGTTATTTTTCTTGTACATGTGCTAAGTGAACCTAACACTATGCAGAGTGGAGAGCAATCTGTAAAGTGGAGTATTAAATCAAAGCAAGGAGCTTCAGTTCGGAAAGTGATGCTATAAATCAATTTGCAAAAGAAAAGAAACTGATTAAGCCTAACAAAGCTCCAAGGCAAGCAAACAATCACACTGCTGTTGGAAATTGTTTGCCTGGTGTAATGAGTCTTTCAGGTCACCATGCCTGTACAGGTAATTGCAATGAATTGCTCTCGTCAGCAGCATACATCTCATATACATCGTGATATACATCTGCTATACACTATCACAGATTCTCACTGGTCATCCACAGCCCTTGGCTGGGAAATTGTGTGTTTTTGTAATGAGATGAATGAAGAATAATGACAACTGTAAGTAAAAATGAAGGTCATGGTGTTAATCTGGCTATAGCAGAACTTCCTCCCATAGCACAGAGAAACGATGTACCTAGGTGAATCTGTTCTTCCCAAACCTAGTGATCAAGTGTACATTTTACAGCTCAGCTAAATAGGAGAGGTCTAAAGGAAGCCTGAAAAATGCAATAGCTGTCATTTATTATTTTAATTGGCTGGGCACTTTGCAGCCAAACAGGAACATAGAGTCTCAACTTGGAAAAGGCCCCTTTCATATCATAGGCTTCTTGGTGGGTCACTCTTTCACCTACATGAAGCCTTACAATCCCTGAATATGATGTGATAAATGACTCACTTTGCAGTTTGTTTAATTTTATTGAATATAGATAAGCAAACAGCGCTGGGTGCGTGGGAATTCTTCTCTCCACCAGCATGCACACCTCTTAACGCACACTCTCGGTTTATATTGAGTTCCACAAGTCCCTCCCTCATGCGCACTGTCTCCTGGTAGTCTCGGGCAGGGGTCTCGGGATGAAGTAAAGAGTCTTCCTCAGTAACCTCACAGACTTTTAGGGTTAAACTTTTCACCCTCTTCTCTTGCCTTGCTGGTTCTACCCCTTCTTACTCATTCTTCACCAGTCTTTAGCTTGTCTGTTGTGTCTCATCATCAGTCTTTAGCTTGTCTGTTGTGTTTCACAGATAAAAGAACAAAAAGGAACATTTGCAGTTCATGCCCCCGAGGTCCGCAGGACCTTCCCCCAGGAAGCCCGTGGCCAAATATAGCAAGGTTCAAAAAGATCAATGCTTTAAAACAGCAAAAAAAAACCCAAAAAACATACGGTTTCCGTCATACAAGGAATAGATCACTTAATTCTGTATTAGTCTTTTTATTGACACGGATCATATTTATACATCTCACGACGGTAATCTCTAAAGTACAAGGAGATACAACAGGGTTCATGATGTTTTTTGAAAAGGAAAACAGTGTTTGCATGAAAGGATCAAAACAGAAAACTTCATATAGCTCTCTAGTAATAGTGACTGAGATTGCAAGAACATCACATAGGTTAAGGATTGTTCATTAAGAAGTTGTGCTCGTTACGACAAATTATCACAGCAGTGCCTGACCCTTAAATGAGTACCACTTTGCCATGCAGCGTGTGGAAGCACAACCAGCAAAGAGAAAAAGCACTGGGTCATTCAGAGAATTATTTAGGCCACATTAATGGAGAAGGCTGCTCCCTACTCTGCTGAAAAATTGTAGTGGATGCTTGGTGGAGTATGATAGGCTATAGAAAAGAAACATGTCTGCTTCTAACCCTGAAGAATGACATGGGCCAAGAGGGCTGGGCTTGTCCAAACTAAGAGAAAGGCTCCCAGGAGACCTTGGAGCAGCTCCCAGCGCCTAAAGGGGTGACAAGAAACCTGGAGATGGGCTTTTGACAAGGACCTCTAGGGACAGGACAAGGGGTATGGCTTTAACTGCCAGAGGGGAGACTGAGATGAGCTCTTGGGCAGAAGCTGTTTCCTGGGAGGGTGCTGAGGCACTGGCACAGGGTGCCCAGAGAAGCTGTGGCTGCCCCATCCCTGCAGTGCTCAAGGCCAGGTTGGACACAGGGGCTTGGAGCAATCTGCTTTATGGAAGGTGTCCGTGCCCATGGCAGGGGTTGGAACTGGGTGAGCTTTAAGCTCCCTTCCAACCTAAATCACCCTGTGATTCTGTGATTTTGTATTCCAGAGTCAAGCACTCCCATTGCCATTTATGTCCTTGAAAATACCCCTCCTGAGCCCCTAATCACATCCTTAATGTAGCAGGTTGTGTCTTGTAAATAGATGGAAATTAACTGCTGAGGAAAAACATCATTCCCAGACAATTTTGCCTGTCTCTTAAGTGTTTTGTAAACATCAGATGATTAGGAAGGTTTAAGTCTAACCTCTCTGGGCTGGAAAGATGCTTTAAGAATGTATGGTGGGGAGCTGTGGTTCCCTGAGCACCAGGTGTCAACACAGAACAATATTTCATTTCAGTGGGGATTGAGTCTGAGCAATATGACTCTGGTTACTCAGTTGTTATATTGCTTCCTGATGTGTGTTTAATGCAGTCTGTAACTGCCCCTTTCTGCTATAATTTCTTTCATTAGGGATCAGTTGTGTTTTCCTGTTTGCTGAAATGGTTCTTTGCCTTATTAGGCCACGCAACTGCTTGGTTATTTTTTCCATCATTTTATCAGAAAGGACTATTTAATGTTGCAGGAAGAACCGAGTCTGAACAGAAATTAATGCTGAACCATGTAACCCGGGGTGATAAATGTCTCAAAAAAACATGATTCAGCACTTAGATGATGGTTTAGTTACCAGTCCTTAAGTCCAGATTTAAGGGCATTTGAGCAACATTAAAGCAGCATTAAAAGCATTTAAAGGCAACTGAGCTCCACTATCAAAACAATGTTTATCTAGTACCTATCTTTAATTTAGATTTTCATCTATGAGCTCTTGGGTGGTATTGGATCCTAAAGACAGTTTAGTCTTTATCTCTAGGTATAATATTTTAATACCCAGACAGGAGGGAGATGGTAGAAAAGAGATACCACTTGGAAGGCAGAAGTCATGCTCACAAATCTCTGCTCTGCTCAATTTAGAAGAAGTCTTTTTAAATCCCAGAAAAGAACTATGAGTCTCAGACCTTTCTTTAAAGACATCTCTTAAAATCACTGCCTAAAGCTATTCCTTTCTTTATAAATAAATATTAATTGGAACAAGTGCCTGATCTTGTCTCACTAGCAAGTTACTGTTAAAATACTCTAAAGACCAGACATTAACTTGTTTTTTTGCTTAGTCACTCTTAGGTGGATTAGATATTGAATTATTTATACAAAACAGAGCAACTTCAGTGGGACTAATTTATCCAGACTGACCCAACACTTCATGATTAGAGCAACCTCTTTGACCTCAGGAAACCTGTATCAGTTGTTTTAAATCAAACAGCAAGGGGAAACAAAAACAGGTTTTCCAAATGCCAAATGTGTCCCTTAATTATTGAACATCCATCAATCAATAAAATCAAAGAAGGTCCATGTTGAAAGGGCTTATCCTTGGCTATCCCTTAGTGACGTGGTTTAGTGGTGGACTTGGCAGTGCTGGGTAAAGGTTGGACTTGATCTTAAAGGTCTTTTCAAACTAACTGATTCTATGATTCTATGTCCTTATGTACAGTGGTGTCTCAGCAGTATGTTTAGGAACACCTAGAAGATCTTTCCAAGAATGATGTGATCTCTTGGAACTTTTAGAGCAGCACAAGCTCTTAGGTGATGGCACGCTTGCTCACTGGCAGACAGAAACACCTGGAAAACACCATCACAGAAAATCAGGAGCTGCAGGAATATAAATCACAATGAGGTCATGTGGAAAAGAAGTGGGATTTAGAAATGTTTCCTGCACCTGAACTTCAGCCTTCAGCATCGAAAATTGATGTTGGGTATCCCTTTGCTATACCCATTCAGATCAGGTGCTTGTATCAACACAATATGTGTCTTAGACTTGACACCAGAATGCTTGTGACTCTGGGCCTGGTGACCCAAATTGTTTCTGCATTTAATCTGAATAGCTTGTTAATAGCCTTGCTGTTTCCATTACAAGGAGGTTGCCTCAGGCTTTTCTTTTGTTGCAAGTTTTCTCACTTACAGGAAGTGCTCAGACAGTCCTGTTTCTTTCTGCAGGAGAAATTTCCTCTTCCCTCCTCAGTTCCTGAAGACCACACGCCAGCACTCTTGCTATAAACCTTCTCCAAATTGTCTCACTGGATTATCTGCTAATCCACTGCTTTGTGCTGTGTCCTGTATTCGCCTGTGGGCTGTTTCTAGGTCTGTCTACTTATGCCATTCCTCCACCTCTTATGTTCATCAGTACTCACCTATGATTTTAGCTGGTGGCTCCTGTTGACCAAGTTGCTTGACTCTGGAAAAAGTAGCTTACATTTCTGCTAAAGGAAGGATAGATGTGGTCATCCTATTCAAACTGTCGCTACCCAATGCTCAGCATAACAGTACCTGAAACTAAAATGACAGCAGGATAAACCCAGGCTGATCAGTCCACGCCTTTGTCTTTCACTGCTGCTTCCCAGCATTATGCAAGTCATCTGACTTCACTGGGACAGGCTAAAAAATGAGGGAAATTGGAAGAACTTAATCTTTTGGAAGCATTTTCCAAGTTTTATCAAGAAGGGGCTAGAACCATTCTCTTCTTTCTCCTCATGGTCATATACATGCATTATACTGCCTTTTGATCAGGTAGAAATACTGTCCAGAACTGACCAGAACCAAAATCCATTAAACCACTTTTGTAGATGTCAGTGGATTCTGGGCAAGAATTTGAGGATGTAAGCAAAAAATCCAAGCATCTGCAATGAATGTAATTGAATCATAAAATCACAGAATGATTTGGGCTGGAAAGGACCTTAAGATCATCCAGTTCCAAGCCCCGTCCTATGAGCAGAGCCATCTCACACTAAACCAGGTCACCCAAGGCTCTGTCCAGCCTGGCCTTGAACACTGCAAGGGACATAGCATTCACAGCTTGGGCACTCTGTGCTACCACCTAAGCCCCCTCACAGTAAAAAAAATCTTCCTTTTACCCAACCTGAATTTCCCTTGATTTGGTTTAAACCCATCTCCCCTTGTCCTATCACTACAGTCCCTGATGAGTTCCTCTCCAGCATTCTTTTAGCCCACTTCAGATACTGGAAGGCTGCTCTGAGGTCTCCACACAGCCTTCTCTTCTCCAGGCTGAACAGCCCCAACTTTCTAAGCCTGTCTTCACACAGGAGGTGCTCCAGCCTCTGCTCATCCTCATGACCTCCTCTGGATTTGTTCCAACAGCTCCGTGTCCTTCTTATATTGGACACCAGAACTGCACACAGTGCTGCAAGTGGGGTCTAGGGTGAGGAAAGGAGTGGTCCATGAATGTCACAACTGGAACTGCTAGAAGTAAGGCACTTCTTTTGATACTTGGAAATACTTTTCTTTTTTGGCAAATCTACCCCTCAATGAGGTCAGAAAAGACTTTCCAGCATTACCTCAGGTTTTGAAGCAGTTTCTTATCCTTAGAAATGTTCTGGTAGACCTTGACTGAAATCTGGAGCAGCATTTTGGGAAACTGGATGTTTATTCTTATTTGCATTCCTCTAAGAACATTGCGCTTAATTTTTTTGTTGACAAGGGAATGCAGCATCTTCTTTGGAGGTGGCTTTTTCTAACACTTGTCTTTTTCAGGCACAATGAAGGCAATAATAGAGCTCCATTTCTGCTCTGAGATCCTGTGTAATGGAGTAGGAAATCGTGCATGCTGTTTGCAGTAAGATACTGAGAGAAGGAGGTACCATATGTAATCAGTTCTGGATAAGGTTGGATTTGGTGGCTTTGCAATGGAAACTAACTGGTGCTTGAAGGTAGATGACATAGCTTTGGGTCCCTAGGACCTTAGTACAAAAAATGTGGGAAGAACGGTAGAAAAACAGGACCTGGGCATGGGGAGTGTCTGGAACTAGCAGATGTCCAGGATGGGCTGATGGGTGGAGGGACAGGATGATTGTTATGTTTGTGGTGTTAATGAATCCATTAAGCTAGTGTAGACATCTACTGGGGAGTATCCTGGACTAGCAGATGTCCTGAAGTTCCTGGAGTTTTCTCCCAGTCCATACTTTCAGATACTCCCACATATAATCCTAACTGTGCCCAGAATAGCTGATGTGAAATTACCCTGCTACAGAAGTCACTGTATCTTTGCTGTGATTTGGAGAAAAATCCAGGAACAAACTCGCCAACAAAGATTTAAGTTGACAAGCATGTATTCTTTACTGTGGTATCAGGAGACGCTGGGGATAGATCCTCCAAGCGTGTCTGTCCGTGTTGCCACACAGGCCATCCTTATACAGCCACTGGGCATACATACATATTCATGAGGCTACACATGGATAACACCATTTTACATGAAGTTTCACATAGGTATACAAAAGGTGATGATGGCCTTTGAGAGTGGTTTACACTATTCATACCCACTGGCAGTCTTTGGAGCTCCAGTTTAATTAACATTACAGACATAGCAATCATCCTGTCCTTCTACTGAGCAGTTTCACTACTCCCTGGATCTCTGATGGTCCCTGATACCCCCCCATCCCCACATCCTGTTTTTCTACATTTTGTACTAAAACTAAGTCAGTTACCTTCAAGGATCTCAGTTATTTTCTATTACAAAGCCACCAGACTTTACAGTTACTTAGAACTAATTGTATTTGGTGCCTCCTCATCTCATCTGGTACTTATAGCCCCTTCGAACATGCACCTTTCTGTCCACTCTTGTTACATGTCTGCTTAGACTGCAGGATATAAGCATCAGGGAATTGTTGTTTGTTATGTATCTCTATGCCATTCACCACAGAGTGTCTTTGATCCATTTCAGTGGTTCCTACTGGAGAAAACTATTATGAATATAAAACAATATTGATAATATAATGAGAAAAATGAATGAGAACACATATGAAAGCATTTGAATATCAAGAGAAGGCTGGTAAAGCAGAATCAGAGAAGCTCAAATATTAAGAACATCTAAAACCTTTCTTGCTATGGTCTAGTTTTTAGTAATGCAGGTAGTCATATGATTTAGTGCTGTTCACAAAAACAAGCTGCCTCTAAGACCAAACAGGTTTCTTGTATCAGCATTTAAGTTTCCCAGCTTTAAAAATCAGCACTTATTAAGGCAATTTTGCTGTGTTTCTAGCAGGTTGTACAGGTGTTTCGTGTACCTTGACGATCCTGAGCATTTGAAAATGCTGTATTACATTTATTGGATTCATTTAAAGACAATGCGGTTGCACAGCTCCAGTCCTATGGCTTGTTGACCAATTCCAGATGTTAGAGTTTATACAGGTAGAGAAACTGCAGCCAAGTTTTCCTGAAAGGGAAAGTGAGGAGGGGCATAGCCAGCAGTGAAAGGAGCTGGCATCTGGCTTAGAGCATCCTTGGTCTCCCTCTTCTGGCTCAGTGTGAAGGAGCGCAATTCATCCTCATCATGCTGTTGCTCACCATCACCATCATTATCACCATCACCATCACCACTTCTGTGAGGTGGTGAAGGGGACATGTATGAAAGGGACATGTCAAGAAGATGTTTTTCAGCGCATGGCTACAAGTACTAGCATGAAGCACAGAACAGTGGGTGTTTTGAGTCCAGTTGTCCTGCCCTCTTCCCGTTTTCTGTTCACTGGCTTTAAACTGAGAAAATCACCAGTAATACACACCGTGGAGGGAATGAAGGAGATTTGGAAATATGAACGGGTAAATATGTGCAGGTTGTTACAGTAGATGTTCTGATGTAGATGCTCAAGCTCAGCTCTGGCTATGTCACACATTTACACACTTGCCAGCACAAACAGTTCAGAAATTCTAAATCTCAGTTAATGAATTACCAATCATTAAAATATCCAGAAAGGCTTTTGTATCAGTAAGCTTTGTATCAAAAGTTTTGTATCTACACCAGTGTGATAGCAGGGCCAGGGCAGTGATTGTCCCCCTGTACTGGGCACTGATGAGGCTGCACCTCGAATCCTGTGTTCAGCTCAGGGCATCTCACTACAAGAGAGACATTGAGGTGCTGGAGTGGGGCCAGAGAAGGGCATTGGAGCTGGTGAAGGGCCTGGAGCACAGTGTGATGGGGAATGTCTGAGGGACCTGGGGGGTTCAGATGGAGAAGAGAAGGCTCAGGGGGGACCTGATGGCTCCTTACAACTGCCTGAGAGGAGGATGGAGCCAGAAGGGGGTTGGGATCTGCTCCCAAGGAACAAGGGATGGGACAAGAGGAAACGGCCTCAAGCTGCACCAGAGCAGGTTTAAATGGAGATGAGGAACAATTTCTTCCCCAGAAGCATTGTCAAGCATTGGAACAGGCTGCCCAGGGCAGTGCTGAAGTCACTGTACCTGGAGGTATTTAAAAGACGTGTAGATGTGCACTGTGGGAACATGGCTTAGTGGTGGACTTGGCAGTGCTGGTTGGACTTGGTGATCTTAAAGGACTTTCCAACTTAACTATTCTATTTTTCTATAAGTAATTATGACATCAAAGTCAGATGGGAATTTGAGTTTCTTGTAGAGCAACTTTGATATGAGGAACGCCTTTTGTATTCTTTCTTTTACCTTTGGCTTTCTGAGCCTTTGTATCACAAACAGGCCTCTAAGTAACTTTGTTTAGTTCTTTAAAGAAAAAAAAAGAGAAGTCTGTTAACATCTGACTTTAAAAATGCAGTATCATCAGATTTATGTGGTTCACAGTACCCAGGTTTTTGTGTGAAACAGCATTACCCATTGGAATTGGTTTCCTTTTCCCAACACCTGGCTTACAGATATGTGACATTTCAGAGGGAAACTGGCAATGGACTAGACAAAATGGATGTTGGTAGGGAGTGTAAGCTCTGAGGCACAGAGAGATCACCAGGGAAATGGTTTGTCTTTACTTTGGGCTTGCCACCTTTGCAAGACAGGTATTTAAACCCCACTGCTTGGCTGCTGCTGGTACACCAGCCCTGCTCCTGTAAAAACAGACAACTTTTGGACTTTTTACTTGAAATGATATAGGACCAACATCTGCCTATATATGTAGAAAAATCTGGACTTATTTTTTGCTGTGCTGCCTGTTGTTTCTCCTGATTTTTCCCTTAGTGTATGTGTCCTCACTGATAATTTATAAGGGAAAGAAAAACAAGACTTCTAAAGTATGTAAAAGAACATATTCTGAGTATGTTGTGAGTTGAATTGCCCACTACGTTTTCTGTCTTTTTACTGATATGTGCCTTGGGGAGAAGTGTGGCACAAGATGGAAAAGTCCTACAAGGACCTATGTTTGGCAGGAACTGCAGCCCTGATATCCTATTTATCAGGATGAATAGGGGAATATTATTCTCAGCTTAAACGTGACAAGGTATAAGCCACCAGTCCCTACTTGCAGCTGCACAGTGCTACTTACCTATCAGTGCCACTTGCTCAACTCCCGATCTGTTGCCGTGACAGAAGGATTACTCTTTGCTACAGCCCAGATAAATGTTGGCAAGATGAGAAACTAGAAAATCTGGGGAAAAAAACCCAACCCAAACCAACAAAATGTAGCAAGATTGGAAGTGGGTCCCACTTCATTAAGGAAGGGGAATGTTGGCTTTAAGGCAAGATCTCTTTAAGTTGGGGTTTAGGAGCACAGGGATGTAAATTGTGCCCTTTACAGAAAGAGATTTACAAGTGATGGCATCTGTAGGCAAAAGTGCCCGTGTCCAGCCAGCCAACTGTGGTGTGGCACAGTTTGTGAGCTGCTCCTTGTGATTCTCTGAAATCTAGTTAGATCAGCACTGAGTGCATGATCTAACCCTAGAGGGCTCTCAAGACTTAGAAACAGACTGTTCATAGATAAGAAAGGTTTGGAGCATCAGAGGAAAGCTTTTTAGATCAAGCTGTAAATTTTCTCCTCTGTAAAGGAAATATCTGCTATCAACGGGGGGATATCCTTATATACGTGCATTGGCAAGAGTTTTGGATCAACACTACTCAGTTTGAAATATAAAGTCTTTGGGGGCTTACTATGATATTTTTCTTTTCTTTTTTATCCAGTCAGAGGATTTCAAGAAACACTGAAGAGGACTTCTGAATACATTTGACAAATCTTTTTACAATTCTGTAATAGAATATTAAATGTCATTCATGTGCATCAATTGTTGGAGACCTTTGGGAGAATTATTTAAAGTGAATTGGGAGATGCACACGTTATACATCTTCCCTTCATTCAGATGACCTTCGTGTTAACAAAAGGCAGATACAAATCTAAGGTCTGCCATAAAAAGCAAGGAGAGTTGCAGACTTTTGGAAATATCACAATGTGTGTATGACCTATTGAATTCTCTGAACCAGATCATCTAAGTCAAACTTTTTAGTGGTTTTATCATACAAAAGTTAGTAATACTCCAGCTCAACAGAAATGATGTTTGTGTGAATGGGCCATGTATTTAGTAGGAAGTTTTGCAGCTGGGTTATTTTTGAGCTGGCATAATAACTGATGCCGTTAGTTAGAGTACAGTAGATCATCATTGTGACAGACTGTGTCAGCAGATGATGCAGAATCCCGTGGCAAGGATCCCAGCACTTATACAGCAGAAGCAGGTACATCACAGGATCCAAATCACTCCAAAACTTTGCCAGGAACTATGGGTCAGTCAATAACCTTTCTCATTCGAGTAGGGGGCTTCATTAGAGGAACAAAATGGCTGTGTTTTTCTAGCTTGCATCAAACCATTGCAAAAAGCCAACATATTGGCATGACTTTTTTGTGAAAATGAAACCTAAAAATTGTGCGTATTGCTTAAAAAGGTGGTTTACTAAGCTGTAATGATTGCCAAGGTGACGGCAAAGGAGAAAAAGACACTGTGGGACCAACAACAGTAATTATGAGTCAAGGTTGGTGCATCACCTCTGACGGTCCAATAGAACTTGGTGTGCTCCAGCCAGATACTACTCAGCTTTTGCTTCCCTCACAAACATACCTTTAAACTACAAATACTATTTCATACATCCACTTCTTTCAACTTATGGGGCCAAGATTAGGTCCCATTAATCATATTTACCTAATCAATAAAGTTCTCTTAGCACAGCATTAAGAACACTTTTGATTAAGGTTTTTCAAGTGAATATTTATATATTAATGTTTCTAATCCTGATGAAGATATTATGTCCTGCTCCTCCAGGAAAGAAAGCCCTAGTCTCAACACTGAACTAGTTGCAAGCTTTTATTTTCCCTGACATTCTAATTATATATGAGAGCAAAAACATGACAGCAGTTCTGGCATCTCAGATGGAAATTCTCTTCCTTTTTTAAAGAAAAGAATGACAAAGAATTGCTGGCAGCCAAGCCAGGATATTCAACATTACTATGCAGGATTTATTCCTTTGTTTTAGAAAAAGCACATCTGTATTAATGCCAGGCATATTACCTTGATTCAACTGTATTGGCTGATCAGAAAATATGTTAATAATATGGTTAAAGCATGTCAATAATATGGTTAAAACGTTAAAGAACTTTGGGTACCAGTGTATTAAAACCAAATAAAAGTGTAAAATAAACCAATAAAGCTGATCTTCCAGATTCATAGATTTTTAATTATTAGTGTTTTTTGGCAAAAAGGGAAACTTTTCCTTTCTGTGACAATTTTCTTCCATTAAAGAAAGCAGTATCACACTGAAAACAGTAAGAGAATATAGCTATTGCAATTAGCTGAACCCAAACATAAGTGTTGCAGCTGGAGATTAGTGAGTTGTAAATGTAATATCCACTGGGGTGTATTCACAACATTAAACCAGAATTCCTATTAAAAGCAGCATTCTTATTAGACATAAGGATTTAATCTGAAATAATAACCGGAATAGAAAAGAACATGCAATCATAACTGGCTCTCCTGAGAAAGGAAGTTTACTGGTAAAGGGTATTACTTCACGGCTTAGGAAGAGCTGATTGGCAAAAGGAGTTGTTTCAGAGAATCATAGATTCCCAGGCTGATTTGAGCTGGGAGGAACCTTAAAGCTCATCCAGTTCCAACCCTGCCACAGGCAGGGACAACTTCCATAGAGCAGCTTGCTCCAAACCCCTGTGTCCAACCTGGCCTTCAACACTGCCATGGATGGGGCAGCCACAGCTTCTCTGGGCACCCTGTGCCAGCGC
>JASSUY010011044.1:0-14508 GCA_032466535.1 Forpus xanthops
AGAGGAGAACTCTAGAATTAATCTTTATTTCAAAATGTCAGTGGCTAAATTTTTTCCAACTTTGGCAAATTTATAGTTGAGTTTGAAAATATCTCTGAATGACATCTTTATAGGTTTGCATAATAATAATAATTTTCCCATTGAAATGGCTGTGTGGAGTTTATTATTTCTTTTATTTTGTTAATACTAACAAAACCTATACTTTTTCAATGAAGAATGGTTTGGTTTGCAAAAGAACAAGAATTGAAAAAAAAAAAAAGAAGCTGAGCCTGGCCCAGTACTTTTCTGCAGTCAAATAATATGAAAAGGATAGCTCTGGTTCCTATTTGGGGAAATCAATCAAACCAGTGGAGCTGCAGCAACTTATAACCGTTGCAAATCTGCTCATTTAACCATCAACCTCAGCAAACAGTTAATTCTATCACATTTTGCTTGTTAAAATGTCTGGTAGTATTAAATCTTTAAACTTCAATTTTGTCACTTCCCTGTAAGATACAACCTAAATGTGTGTATTTATTTGTGTTCACCTCAAGCTTTCTCCTAAAACAATTGTATGTTTAATTAAAAAAAAAAAAAATCAACATAGCTAGAAGTTAAATAAGACTATAAACATTTGTTAAGATTATTTGCATGGCATCTAAAATCTAAAGTCAAAGGTTTATGATTTTCCTTTTTATAAATTCAGTATTTGAAGATAATTAATGGGACATAATCTGAAGATAAGCCTGTTGGTCAAGAAAGCACAGGACCAGGGCACTCCCAATGAAGATATATGTTTCATAAAAACATAACAAAAGGAAGGGAGCTATAAATAAGAAAATAAAGCTATAGTCTGCAGTTAAAATTCTTGCTGCTTGCAGTATACCATTCTGTTCCTAAGTGTCTGTTGCTGGGCTGGAGTTTCTAAAATTAACATTGCAATAGCCTACATATCCACCAAAACGCACATAAGAAAACATTGCTGAACTGGTTATTCTCAGTGCTAACATATGTTTGTTATTTTCCCAGTGTGTTTCTGTCCCTTGAAAATATTTATCTGGATAAAATTTTGAATTGTCTTTTTGAACAGTTAATGTGCAAATGCTAAGATAGAAGTGTGCATTTTATAGTGAAAACTGAAATACTGAAGTTTCCTGGTACTTACAGGCATCAAATTTACACTTGCTAGGGGGCATCATCACTTATAAAATGAAAACAGTTTAATGTACATGTGTCCAATAATAATATTAGGAAAGTAAGCATAATTGCTTTATAGTCTATGAATTTAGAAATTAAAAAATAAAATCCCATTTTTTACTCGATAAGAGAAATTAAAAATATATTGCTGATATGTGCTACATATAGATAGGTACATACATATAAAATGTTTGATATGTTCATTCAGTGTATTTGGGTGCACTGATGGGTTTACAAGAAGAGTTTTCCCCTAAACACTACCTTTCTGTATTGCAATTCTATTCCCATGTAGGCATGTAAGAAGGACAAGGTTTGATGCCTAGTTGATTAGGAAAAAGTAGATAGATTCCATTAAAAATAAACTGCGAAATAGAAGATTAATATGACCAAGAAATAGGGCAACTGCCACTCACAGCACAGCAAGTGGCAGCAAGATTCATGGCCCTCCATGGTACCTGTTGTTAAGAGCCTTTCATGAAGCTTTCTCCATTAACACCTTGTCACTCCATGACCAACATCTGAGAAACACTGGGAATTTTAATGACCATAGCTAAAAGTTCTTGGGAATGACAAAACTAGAACCCAACCTGATGTCTGTCAGTACTGATCTGTACAGCAGGTTTTGGAAAACATACCATGCTCAGCTGTTACAATGGAAAAGATCAAACTAGCAGCATACAAAGTAGCATGGAACTTTCATTTTGATGGTAGTCCACACAGGCATCTGGACTATTCGCCTCTCCTGTGAAGCCCACATGCACTCCTCTCAAATGACAACTAAACCAACAGATACAGAAATATTTGGCTGAGATATTCCTGTGACATTAGACTGCTTTCTTTGGTAACTTTGTGTACTGGCTTTTAAACAAGAGATTAGACATGCAGTATAGTATTTGAGAATGTACACATTTGTGTTTCATAAACATAGCAAAAGAGCTAATTAAGCCAGATTTCTCTCTGCATTCCTATTCTGCATATGAACACAGAAATAAAAGAATTCTTTTTGTCTGATTACTTGAACATATTCAGACTCCTCTACATAATGGAGAATATAAAAAAGAGATTAAAGAGCTAACACACTTGGGTTGGGGCGGGGGGGGGGGAACAACACAAAAACATGCTTACGTATAGAAATGAATGAATTTGCATTGAAAACAGATTTGCAATGAAAGGAGTTTATATCCCTGGAAAGACGCAATATGTGAAAGAATCATTAATTATTAGTGTATCTTAAATGGAACTGAAAACCCATAGGACAATGTAATTACCCACATTTCTTGTTTCTAGTAGAAATAGTAAAAATAGATTTATATCAAAAGTACTCAGTTATGACTAGGTCACTTTTTCACCTTCATGCTCTCATTTTTGCATTAAAATGCTATCCTTAACTGGGATTTTTATTTTTTTTCCCATGGAGATGTCTGGGCTATTGCTCTAACATTACAGGAGAGATGTAACCTAGACTGCATAATACAAGTCATTTCAGCTACACCTGCTAGAATCTAACCATAAAATGGATGTGGACCTTAATGCAAATCACAGATCAGATGTAGCGTTTGGTTTGCTTAATGTCTTCTTCATGCAGAGGATTTAAAAGATAAGAACAGAAGTAAGAGCACCTTAGGAAAACAGGTAAATGTAATAGCTGAGTCTAAACCATATTCTCTATATTTCACCTTACATACAAAATAAGAGCAGGTAAGCAACAGTCTGTCAACAAAGATATTTGCTTGGTTTGTTTGGAATTTATTAGGCAGTTCTCAATTTCTGAGTAGTGGGATGCATTAGAACATCTTTATTCAATACCTAAGACTCTGCTCTTTCAGAGATTATATTTGAAATACTATGACCTTCTCAAAGCATAATACCACTTTTGACATTGAAGCATTAGTTTCAACATTAGTTTGAGACTGTCCACCTCATGGCATCCCACCAGCTATAAAATCCATGGTATTAGTGCTGCACAGTATCTTCTATCACAATCACCTAGCTCTTCCAGTGTTATGACTTATCTTATTCTGTCTTTAATGAAGCTACTTTCTTTGTGTGATTTTCAGTTCGATATTTAGAAGCATCTTCAATCAGCAGATGTTACAGCCTCCAGAAAGAGAAGGTAGCTTCTTTGGACTTGTCTCTGGGTGCTTCCAGGAGCTCAGAGGCAGATATGCTCCTACCATCAGCACCGCAGGGCTCTGTTCTGTTCATTCAGTTAGCAGATGTAAGATGTCTTCATCCCATTTTAAAAAACCTCCATACTTAAAATTCCATTCACTGCTGAAAGAAATCAAGTACTGATACCTCACCCCATAATTTGCCAGTTACTTCATGGTCCTACTTACAAGTAAGATTCAACTAAAAAGCCACAGAGAACATTAGCATATTAGCACTCCTGAATTAGGGTAGGTCTTCCCATTGCTCCAGAAACCTTATACATTTAGTTGAGAAAGCATAAGCTGTTACCCAGCTAATAGGAAATGGTGTAGCTGCTGGGAGACGAATTTTCTGGAAGCCAGAAAATGCGTTGTTATGATTATTAGTAAAATGGGCACTTATCCTCCCCACAGGAGTTCCAACTATGGCTGTGGTCCAGTTTATAAGCATCATGCTGTGCATGATAAAAATGTGTAAATGAAAGGATGGAAAGCAGCTCTCAGGTTTTATTATTGCAAAATTGAGGATCATAAAGAGACCTCTCAAACTGGAAACTTCAAACTGGAAGGTTGCTTTTGCTCTATGGTTTTGCTCTTATGAAGAAATTATCTAAAACATTCCTTCTTACATGATATTTCTGTGCAACCTACTTGGAGAAGTACAAGACAGCAGATCACTTCTGACCTTGCTGAATGCACAAGAAGTGAATAGTACTATGGTAACTTTGCAATTTCTTAGTATACAGATATTCACAAGTCTGAGAAGACTAAGCTTTCTCATATTTATTCTCACACATAATATAGAAACAGCCAGAGGCCCTCACTAGAACACAGAAATTGTATATGTACATAATAAAGCTCTGACCCTGAAAAGCTCACAGACCAATATAAACAGTTCAAATAAACACTGTAAGAAGACAGATACTATCATGTTGCAGATGGGAGAAATGAAGGATTGGAGCCCAGAGGTAGCTGTGCTGCCCAGCAATCAAGTAATTGCTTTTTGGCCTACCTGTGTCTCCCCAGTTCTGGTTATGCCAGAGAGCATCCCGGGACACTCAGGTATGTGACAGTGTGGAACTTGGGGTAATTCAGTTCACCACTGCTGGCAGCGAGCTTCGTGTAGTGTGACAAATTGAAACCCAGCACTTTCCTTAGTCACTAGCTAATGCTGTGTCTGCTCCTGGGAGCCTGATGGACTTTGCTGGGAGAAACTAAAACTTACAAACACCTGGAGGAAGTGGTTACTCACAGCTGCTACTCCACTCCCGTTTTTAAGCAGGAGATGATGGATTACGGTCCCTCTCAGAATACAGTGCCTAGGAGCCAAAACCTCCTCTCTTCTGCCAAAAGGGATTCAAGTACAGGTTTTCTGCACAAAAAAACCCTAATCTAACTCACAGATAACTGGCTGCAGCTGGGAAAAGGAGGAGGAGACTGATTTCCATCAACTCACTGAAGTGACTTCATTGTGCAGGAAACTTTTTGACCAGAAAGGGAGCATAAGGACAAGTATAAATCCAAGGTTTAGTAGCATGTCTGGGAGAATTTTGGGTTTGATTCAATGCCATTTGGTGACTGCCTCATGTGAAAAGCATAGGCAGAAACTGAGTGTCTATGCTTCCCTTTCAGCTTTGTCCCAGCTGTTCAACGCAGGGCTTGAACCAGCCATCATAACACTGCTTTGAAAGTCATGAGATTAATCCCCTCAGGACCTGACTTTTGCATGAAATATTTGCCAAGGTATTCAGGCA
The DNA here is from genome assembly GCA_032466535.1 of Forpus xanthops. Classification (NCBI taxonomy): domain Eukaryota; kingdom Metazoa; phylum Chordata; class Aves; order Psittaciformes; family Psittacidae; genus Forpus; species Forpus xanthops. The sequence goes on from JASSUY010011044.1 coordinate 5,081, forward strand.
GGGGAAGAACTGAGCTCAAGTAGGTATATGCAGTACAAAATATGTTAAATTCCCAAATCTGAGAAGTTGTATCAATACCCAGTTCCTATAAAAGCCTTAACACTTCCCTTGTCAGGCAGTGGCTGAGTGGGAGTTTTCAGAGCTGCAATTCAGTGCTTTCTACCGAGTGACATGTCCAAGGTTTTCCAAAATACAGCCTTCTGCTTAAATCCTGCTCTTCCCCTATGTCTGGAGATACAATATAAATGAGAATGGAAATAAGTCTAATGTTAAAAAGTCATGTGACACTTTACATACCTTTAATTATGAGTACTCAGTGCCACAGTTTGCTGACAGTATCACAAAAACTCAGTGCCCACAGGAAAACAGTAACAGGACCAGCCTGCCTTCCTTGTGAAGACCAAGGTAGCTAGTCTCAGCCAAACAGTATACATTACTACTTGTCCTGAGTGAATGCTTACAGAATCATAGAATGGATTTGGTTGGAAAGGACCTGCTTCAGCTTAAGTCTTTCCAAACACATTCCTTAAAAAGCTGAACAACAGCTTAATGTTATAAAACAAGCACTAAAAAGTCTTCACTAGGTGTGTAAAATGATGTGTTAATTTTCAAATAGCCACAGTAACTGCATTGGTTTCTTGAGACCTGCTCAAACCACTTTCTGGTTGATTTTGCTTATGAAGCTGTCAGTGTGACTAGAGTAGACTTTGACCAAGGGTGTTAACCTCTGCGCATGCACATACCTAATCACTTTCTCTAGAGAAAACAATCCTAAGTGACAAATGAGAGGCAGTGGGAAGTGGTGGAAGGACTTGATGACCCTCACACTGGTAGGCAAGTCGCCTTCCCAAGAAACTTTTGGCATCGGGATTTCGAGTGCCCTACCACGACAGTGTCTTTGACCAGCAGTGCTATAGGGACATTCCAGGGACTCACTGCAGGAGACACATGGCTGCAGCTTTGGGGTGAGTTGTGCAGGGTTGCACGGTGCAGGATGGGCTGCACAGCTGCAAAGGGAAAGTCATTCATCATGTCTCAAAAGCAAGTGATAGCATTTGAGACATGGAGTTCCACAGGCTTGGGAAGAAAGATGAACCAAGATGAACAGAGTCTGAGCCTGTTGTCTTGAGAATGAGGTGGAAAAATCGATTTCCTGTTTCTGCCACCCAAAGGATATGCTTAAAAAAGTCACCTTCTACCAGATTACAGTTCTTCGAAACAGTGAATTAAACTTGTCCAAACAGGGATCCTGAATTTCACAGCCTATGATGTTTCTAAATGGCATATGCTGTTAAAAGAAAAACCAAATGAGCAAGCACAAAATGCCTGACTGCAGAAACTTGGGATGAATGATGGATATTTTCTAGCATATGCTACTGTTGTGACACTATGCCATGTTGTGCCAGACAGCAACCAGGTCACAGCAGGGAAGAACAGAGTGTCAGAGAGCCTGTTCTCAGAGACCTTAGGGGCATAGTGAAGCCCAAACTTTCCAAGCAGCAGGGAATGCTTCTCACCTTTGTGCTAAACAAGGCTGGAAAATTATGGTTGGGTTTTTCTGGGGGGGAGTCACATTTTTTTCATTGTGGGTTGTGCTATACCATGAGTATCATGTGACATTGGAGATGAGAGAAGAGTGCTTGTGGAGCTTCATACCACTGATGAGGGTGACTAGTTATTTCCCACACTAAAGAAACCTATTCCTACGTATGAAACACCTCTTACCTTTCCCTTAAAATTTTTTTCCCTAAAAATAACTGCAAACTTATCTACAAATCATCTTCACCAGAGGAAAATAAAAACAACATTTTTTTTTAACCTTTAAATATATTGTACTTACATGCATGGAAAATTAAGCTTTGCATAATCTTCCCCTTTTTTTGACAACTGGAAACTTATTTCCCTATCTTTAAAGACCATTGTGTGCTCTAGTAAATATTTTGCTAGTGGACAGAAAATGAAGCCTAATTTTCTCCTCTATTAAATGGACTTACTACAAATGCAGATTCAGTATTTTTGTGTGCGTGTGTGGAAAATTTTCATTGTTATAGTACTTATGCAAGGTCAAATTCAAATAGCACACATTGAAAAATTGTATGGATTCATATGATAGATTTTAACAACAGAGACGGAACCGATTTAACTTTTTTTATGCCATTGTCTCAGCTAGAGCAGCTAATTGTTCTGCAAGTATGTCAATCTATCCTAATTCACCACTACCACAGATCAGCACCAATGAAGATTTGCTAAGGAACTTCTGCTGCGTACTTGCAATTTGCAAGCTACAACAGCATGTCTGTTATCAGTTCAGTATCAACGTTTCACACAGAGAGTAATAACACCTACAGCAGTCAAAGAATTATTTAGTAGATGAAGAGATATTATTTCTCTGCCATTGGCATTCCTAGAATGGTTTAAATTAGAGTAGCCAATACTTCTAATAAGCATGCCAAATAGTTATGAGAGTTAAGACAAAAAAATGATGAGAGGTAGCTGCAGCAACCAGACCTTCAGCCATGAAAAAGAGGCATGTGGTAATATTTAGTAATTGCCTTCCAGCTTGCTTATGTGAGTGGCCATCTGCAAATGATCTCATCCTTTTACATTACCTACAAGGGAGCATTGGTGCAGGTTCTTTTAAACAAATCAATAACCGCTTTATTAGCTTTTCAAGGCATGAGAATTGATACTCAAGAGTCCTTCCTTGAAGTTTTTAGAAAATGATGGTTGTTAGACACCTTCTGATAGAATTCCAATCATAACCATGAGATAACCAGCTTTTCTGAAAGAGTTACTTATTTCTGAGCCAGTCTTCTAAACAATCCAGTCAGATTTCTATATGAGGAAAATGCAAACTAAATGAGATAAATGAATATAAAAGTCTGGATTTTTGTTTCTCTTTATGCTTCTCTTTCTAAAGGACAGATAATCTAAGAAGCAACAAAAAATAAGCAAAAACCCAAACCACAACAGCCCACAGGCCAGGCTTATTTATAAGTAGAGAAAGCTGCATTTTTAATGTTTGTACAGTTTGTATGTTGCATCTGTTTGTCAGGTTGCCTACTCTCCTGAAAGATATCAAGGTGTGCTCATGCTGTCTTGTTTCTTCACTACAAATGACATCTTCCATTGCCTCTCGATTTCTATAGCTTTCCACATACTAACATGAAGAATTCAGAGCGAAGAAGTGAGGTTTATCTTGCATTCTTTCACCCTTCTCTAAGGCAAGAATAAAAGCAGGATATTTAAGATAAGAGGATTTTAAATGGTGAAGAAGTCGTTGCTTACATCCTAAGGTGCTAGCTGAGAAGATGAAGTTGACAGCAAACACCATATGAAATGTACATGTGCCCACTCCAATAGTAAGAAAAAAATTACAACAGTTTATTTCTGTCATAACATACAAGCTGTTAGCAAATTCAGACAATTCTTCCTATACAGCATCTCCAAGTCCAACCGTCTTCCTCACCACCCCTACTGCTAAACCCTGTTATCTCACACACCAAATGTGGTACCCTGCTGGTCCCTTGGCTTCTCACAGTTACACCTTCCTCTCCTTCTGGTTTGCTGACAGATGAAATGTCTCGCTGTCAGAATAACTTCCCTCACTTGTTGTTGATTTTTCTCCCTTTTCCAAAACCTTTCACTTCATACCCCAGCGCCTTTCCTGAAAAAGGTTTTAATTTTTGCAATCATATTATTATACAGACTGGGCTATGTACATCTGAGATAGCAACTCTACCCCTAACTGGAAAAACACTGCCTTTGTGAACACCAATAGCAACTACTCATGGTAAACAAGATCTGTACGGACTGTAGAGGCAGAAATACAGATTGAAGGAACAGGGATTTCAAAGGAGGCACTATGAAGACAATTGTACGCAAAAGGCTGCAAGAAGATACACACCTGCAGAATAGCTCTCTGACATAAAAAGCTTGTATATTTGCCAAAACAAGGACTCTTCTTGTTATTTTGTGCATGATACATGAAGGAAATATTTAAAGACAGATAGCTGGATGTTTATATTTGGGAGGAAGAAATGCTTTCTTCTAGAGCAGATTTTGTTTAGTTCCAATAGATTCATGAAGAACACAATAGATACCATCTCCCTTTTATAAATTCAGCTTGCTTAGAAACATTTATATCTTTACTGAACAAAAATAAAAGTAACTACTTCAAATACATGACAGAATCTTTCATCTTCCCTAATGGATGTCCTACATACTGCAACACATACTGGTGACACTGGTAAAAGAAGTCTGAGTAGCTTAAATCCTGTTTTCCAAAGGCTAAAAGGTGAATTTATCTGAAATGTTTGTTCACAGAATGCATCTACAATGGAAAGTGACACTCGAATTTTCAGCGAACTTATGCCAGAAAAAGTAACTCCTCCAACAAATGCTATAAGCCTATTATGATTTACCAGTATGATTGATAATCCTTTAAATATACTTTTGAATTATTCCAAAACAATGAAGGAATTATGCATGTATTTTACAGTCATTAAAACGAGGCACATGGGTATCAGGGTGTTGTAGGGAGGAGAAAAAGCAACAGAAACAATGAGTTTTGCCAGCATCACAAGGAACGAAGAATGCTTTGCATGCACAGTGGCTGTTGGTCTCATTTAACATGGATGTCCAAGTACTTCCTCTTACATACATCCTGATTACCTTCCCTTGTAAGAAGAATGAATTCATGTAGGGAACGTTACTACTCTAAGAATTTTCAATGTGTCTTTGAAATACCACTGCTGCTTTATTCAGCTGAATAAAAAATACATCTGGTAGGTATAAAGAACACTGGGGATGAAATATATAAGCTAGTTTGTAGAAAGGCCTCATGGACCTCCTTCCCCCTTTGAAGTTCCAGGCTTAGACTTGGCCACCTGGACATTTTGGAAAGGGCACTGGAAAGGCGGTTTCTGTTCTGTACACCTGAGCACAGCTCTCATGACCATATCTCTGTCTTCTAGCTCAGTGGTGAGCAGAGCATTGGAAGGGCACATGTGATTCTCAACCAACCAGAAAGGCCAGCTCTTTGCACACTGCATTCTTATGGCATAGGGTGATGCCTTCCTTTCTGAGGGAATGTAGGAGTTGAATTTTTTTATTTCTTGAATATGATACAAAAAAGGAAGAAGCCAGAACAACTGATAATGTGTTGTGCAAGGCTGCAGTTTCAGACTTGGAACTCACTCTGCTCTTCCTCACTGCCACCATCTGCTCTTCTACCCTCCCCATCTGCCTCTTCTGCCACTGCTAAATACTCTCTTGACTTTCTGCATGCACTTAGTGTCCCTCCTGTATGCTTCTCCCTCGTCTCTTCTGAGTAAAATTTGCCAAGACTCTTTCCAATGGATCTTGGCTTTTGAAGCTGCTGAACAGGACCAAAGCACCACCGTCTTTCCAAACTCCTTCCATTGTCCCTGGGACCATCAGAGCTCCAGCTGTCCTACCACAACCATTCTTTAGCACTTCCCTAGCTCTGTAAACTCTAGTATACTTGCCATCATTAGTCTTCCTGGGTAATTTTCTAGCCTCCTTTTTTGGGTTATTTCTTAGCTACAGGCCTTCTGGTCCTTTTGGCTGCTTCAAACTCTCCCTTTAATTTTCACCCTTGACATTCTTGTTCCTCCTCCCCAGGTCCTTGCCCCTTGCCACCTGCTAGCTAGAACAGGGGTGTTTATGCAGCAGGGCGTAGGCAACACTGTAAGATTTTGCTTTTAGTTTTATTCTTCAATTCACATAAAGCTACACCTTTTCTTCCCACAGACTTTTTTTCCTTTCATTTTGTAAGCAGATTTGATTTAATTTTTTGAACAGAGGTACCGTATGTATGCTATCACTTGGAAAACAGAATCATTTAGGCTGGAAAAGACATTTAACATCATTGGGTCCAACCATAATATGCTTGGTGATATTATAATTTTACCAGTATTTTCTGTCAGTTGCAAACCATGAATGCTGCAACTTCACAAGTGCAAACAGGGCTTTCTAATTTCACAGGAATAGATATTAAATTACAGTTTATGCAATATTTTTACTTTCCTGGTATCAGTATATTGTTCACAAGCCTTTCATTGGACACAATGAACACTTATACTGAAAGCTGTTTCTGTCAACCATTTATCTTTAAGCCTTTCATTTTTCTCCCCCAAATGCCTTATTTTCCTAAGAATAAGCTGCTGATTTACATTTCTGTGAATAGCTTATTCCAAGGTCTCCTTAAGCTCTGTTTGTGTTACTGGGATGTAACTGCATTCAATTTTACTATAAAATTATAGACAGAATAATTCATTTAATGGGGCCTAAGAAGAAAGGGCACTTAGTACAGCAATGGAGAAAGAGCAAATGTTGGCTGCTTCTAGCATAATTAACGTTGGCCACTATCCATTCGGGCAGAATTATCTTGAAGACAATGGGGCAGCTCCAGTGAGATGTTCTAAGTACAACTGGGCTAAGTAGCCCATGCTGCCTTTTGTTCTTACACTAAATGACAGAACTGAAATCTCTACAGCTCAGAGAAAATGAGAAGCCACAGTATTTTTTTAACTTTTAATATGGTATTTCAACTGTCCTGGAAATCTACAACAGAGAAATTTGAAACTCTAAACAATGATTGTAACTAAAGGTGTCAAAAGCTCAAAGACATACTTGCTAGCTGGACATGGTATCATTATGAGACCAAACATATTTCCAATGGATTCAAGGATTAATTTTACAAATTACAAATTGCAGACTACTTAAAAACTACAATTTTTTCACTCCTAAATTTCTTCTTACCACCATTAACTTTTGATCTCCTGGAATTATTTCTTTCCACGTACCTAAGAGCTGAAATCTGTCTCCATGAGGTGCGGCAGCAAGAGGCTTGGGCAGCTCTTGCATTTCATTAAGGGTATGTCTCTACCACAGTAAACAGGGCTCTGCAGTCATTGCCATGGCAGTTAAAAGAGTTTGACACCATCAGGTTGTGTGCACTTCCCACGCCCCTTGCATTTTGCATCCAGTACTAATACAGCAGCAGCACTAGTGTTCTAAGTGACCTACAACAATGAACGGCTGTGTAACAGTTTCTTGAAGCATTATTCTGATGCATGGATTCGCCTTCTATCCTGTCTCCATACCGATATGATTTCTACCCAAGGAATATACTTTATTTCAGAGCAATACTGATAACATGAATGTTTCTGTCATGTTTAGCTTGAACATATTCAGGACATTAGTTTTCCCCAGTCCTGTGACAGCTGAAGTAAAGTTACGGAGCCATACAGCAGCAGTGTTAACTAGTGCTTTGGTTGTACACGTTTAGTGAAAAAGTATATGAGAAACAATGAAACGAAGAAAGAAAGCTTATTTCTTATTAATGAAATTTAGATGATTTTTGTATGGCTAGAATCCTTTAAGCTTCCTGGAAACCAGAGGAAGTGGTTTAAGCACTCTAAGTATCAGCAAATTGTTTATTCCCTTGCAAGTCAGACTGCTGGAGAACATATTTAACTTACGTCATTCCCACAGTTATCCTTTGCATCAAAGAGATGATTATTTATGCAACAAGATGTAACTGGGGAAACAGTTTTTCCGAGATAATCACACCCCTGGGACATTGCAAGGCTCAGGGTTCATTGCTGTTGAGAGGAAAAATGTATTTTGTTCTGGAGTTTTACATTCCAAACTGCAGTTTCAGCCAAGCAGCATATTTCATGTGGATTAATATATCCCTTCAGGTGACTCAACTCACCTGTCAATCAGAATATTTCGCCTAACCCAAATAAATTTCTTAACCCCTTATTTACCATGCTGCAAAAAGGTCATACTTTTTTGAGAAGTAAGTTCCTTATTTTAATTTTAATGACAACAGATAAGCAGAAGACACCCTAAGGGTATACTACTATTAATACAGAAAGGAATAATCTACAGGAAGTGCCAAAGCAATAGTGAAATAAAAATATGACAGGTTTACCTACATAATTCAGTTGTTTGATAAAATGAACATGGATGAAGTACTTATTTTCCAATTGCCAGAATTATCAACAGAAATACACATATTTTCCTTTGAACAAAACATTCTTGTACTTTGATGGTACTGCAGGAACATCCAGGATGTAACAGCCATTTCCAGTACACGGTCTCATACAAGTTGAAAGGACAACATGCTATTCAACTCTCAAAGACAGTGAAATGCAATGATTAGCTCACAAGGAAAACTTTTTATGTATTACTGTGTGGTTTTACAAGGAAAAGCACAGAGGCTTGTTAAACTACTTCTCCCAGGAAAAGTGCAATAAAACTGACCATTTTGGTAAACAGGGTCTCAAATAGAAACGTTTGCAGCCTTTTGCAATTTGAAACATGCATCAACCTCAAGAAACATTAAGAAAGTAATGCAACACTTGGGCAGAAAAAAACAATGTTATCGTCTCTCCTATTTGTTGAAATGGAAAGTGAAATAAATATTATCTGTTGTCTACGTGGATGCTCATTCTATCCAGAGGTAATGGATGACAGATCTCTATGGAAGTGACATATAATGGCTATGCACACACTTATCTTTCTCCCAGTGGGATAATTGTTTCTGCTTCAGACCCTCCATACTTTCTCCTTTTTATATTTTACAGATACAGCTTCCATTTGTTCCATAAGCTAAATCTCATTTTGAGCATACAGAGTGATTTGAAATATGACTTCTACCCCCTCCAAAAGAAACAGTTTAAAACTGTCATCTCTCAGGTCTGTCTGCTTATGCACCGTATTTTTCCTTAATCTAAGGCAGCAGTTTGCTTTCATAGATTTTCTCATACTTTAGCTTTACATAGCTTCTTTTAGTTTTAATTTTTTAAGTTTAGCTGCTCTTTCATTATTTTTTTTTGCTTTCATTTCCTCCCTCTGATCTGTTTCCAGGTCTAATTTAGCTGTTGTAGAGGGTTTCTCTCTTTTTCACTTTTTATTTTACCTGTGCCACAAGCAATTATCGTTTCTCAAACACAAGACTTGAAGGCTTCCTGTAAAACCCCCCATGATGAATTTTATTAAAAATTAAGTTATTAAAGAGGAGATATAATTTCTGAATGTTACATCTCCTGATCAGTCAATTTTAAGCCTCAATAATTTTTTGCTGTCATCATTAGCATACCACTTCAAAGACACACAAAGGACAAAATATCCATGGAGGGTAGCACCAGCAATGAGAATTCCAGTAAGAGATTTCATCGCTTAGAGTCCAAGTATATTAAGTCTGGTACTAAAGAAACTATCAGTTGCGGGGGATAAGGAACAACGCAATACCGACCAATGTGATCGAACGTTGAACAATTTATTGTGTGCAAGCGTGCCTTTTATAGAGAAATTTCAGAGTGATAAAACAATTAATAACACTCGATTAATCAACTTCACATGAACAGAAACTAGCAATAGGTTAATAATTG
>JASSUY010011045.1:0-18371 GCA_032466535.1 Forpus xanthops
CCAAAAATCCAAAACACAGTGCTCACCAGCTACTGCTTAAAGAAAAAATAACTGCTGCTGCTGAACCCATGACAGTATATTAAGATACTTAAAAATAGAAGCAGTCCTTAAACTGGGTTCTTACAGTAAATGGAGCCATATTGTAAACTTTACAAAGTGTCAGTAAAACTTCGGGTTCCCTGTCAAAAGTCCCAAAACTATTATTTACTGCTGATAAAAACAGATATGCTGCAGTTGTTTGAAAAAGAGCCTGGAACTTTCATACAGATGTAGAGAAATATTAATCAAGGAGTGAAAGACTTATGTGCTCAATAGCCAGAGGGAAATGAAAAGGCTGAATTCATCTATGTTCCCAAAGGACAGGGAACAATATAAAAAGAATCCCCAGGACTGATTATTCTGTAACCTTAAATGAGCAAAGAGGTCAGTGATAAACTAGGCTCACTTCTATGATTCATTCTAGAATCATAGAATGGTTTGGGTTGGAAGGGACTCTAAACACCATCTAGTTCCAATCCCCCTGCTCTGGGCAGAGACATTTTCCATTAGACCGGGTTGTGACAAAGCCCTGTCCAACCTGGCCTTGAATGCTTCCAGGGACAAACAAAGGGGTACAAACTGTAAGGCAGATGCAACACACTGCATGCTGTCACTCTACTATGTAGGCTTCAAAATGATTAAGGGAAGTGATACTCAACTCAGGAATGACTGACAGTACAGATATCTACCTCCAGTAAAGACAGCTCATTTTGCTGATTTGGTTATTTCTTAGGCATGGGAGGGGAGGGAGTTTAGCCTCCAGAACTGGGATTCACAACAGTTAAGATGCTGAATGTTGGGATGTGATAAATATGTGAGAAATACCAGGCTGTAGCTGCAGTGCTGTATGAGCTCAAACACATACTGGAGTCTGCAGATCAAAGCCTGCTGTTTTGTCACAGTACAAAAAATGATATTGGAGAGGGTAGAGTTGGGGTGTCCTCTTACTGCTGCTTGGGTCATTTGTAAGTTATGGATGACTTTTCTAGAAAAGACACCCATAAATGTAACAAGCTTCATCTCTGCATACCCAACCAGTAGGGTGTAGCTTCTTGCCTTCCTGGATATGCACTCATTCAGATTTAGCAAGCAGCAAGTTTTCTGTAGTTTGCTATCCTGGGCACTCATATGAGACACTGGAGTTGTGAAGTCATCTCCTGTTTAATCTGAGGTAGATGGCTGGTACAAGTACTAGGGCAAAAGGTAACCACTACTGTTTTTATTTATAGGTGGGTAGATGCTGCTCTTCAAGTGACTGAAGAAGTTGAGTTCTTTGTGTTTGGAAAGTAACGTAGCATGCATTCAGGTTGTGTTTTAATTTTTAAATTAAAACTAAATTATGGAGTAATCACTATGTACAATGAGGGTTTTGTCTCAATTTTAATGTCCATTTCATCAGAACCAGTTAAAAAATTAGGACAGGGTATCAGTATGTACCAGTGTCTCCTGTGGTATCATCATCCTGAGCAGCTGAAGTACAAGAGGAAAAAACTAGAGCTCTGTAGCTATTTTTGCAGAGCTATCACATTTGGTTCTTGTGTACTGCAGTAGACCGAATTACTGTAAAATTTGGAAGTTGCCTTGAAGTTTTTCTTCCTTACATCCTTTTAACACCTAGTTGAAGAAGAGATTCACAGCACACCACTTTGCATTTCTTACAAGCCTTGCTGTATGACAGAGCCATTGCAATGTGAATAACAAGTTAAGGGCATGAAAAATATAATAATGAACTATATTTTCCATCTTTGACAGTAATTCTTCATTTTAGAGGCTAGCCAGTCCCAAGAATGGCAACCAGATTTACCAATCGGTAGGGAAGGGGTGACACCAACTGTCCTGAGCAAAGCAACCTACAGAAAAGCTGAGTCAAGAGGAGGGTGGTTTTTTTTTGCAAGGTCAACATTAATGTTCCTTTGTTTCACGATCATGACAAGAATGACAAGAGTGACACGAGTTAAATTGGTATTTTCAGAGTGATAGAATGTAAACGGGAAGTGGTGAAAACGTCCTCAGCCACTCCCACTACATCCTCAGAATGGTAACCTCTGTTCTCTCCTGAAGTACTTCTCTCCCCTCCCCTCCTCTCTTCTCCCCTCCTCTCCTCAAGCAGTCCTGCAGTATCCAGACTTTTCCATTTCCACAGGAGTAACTCGAATGTGCCTGACCTCATTTTGATGTGGCATTGAATATCATGGCATCAAGAATAGAAGAGAAAAGAAAATAAAAAAAAAAGGGACAAACATTATACAATAAAAGACTTAATCATGTAGCTATAAGTTTTAAAAAGGTTTGAAAGTCTGATGCTTTGTCTTTCCCTTTTCACATGGTCCTGCTGCTAAAAAAAAATTTCCCTGAGGTTCCTGCTGCATCTCTCCTATGAATGATTCTCTTTGATGAGAATCCAGCACAAGCAGGGCTTTCTTTTTTCAGTCTTACAGAGGCAATGATTCTATATCACAGCATTGAAACTCTTGACAGCTCAGTGGGGGTGAGAAGAAGAAGCGGGGTTATCTAAAAAAGAGAAAAAAGAGGAAGCAATTCAAAGTCAGGCCAAAGATGACAGGAGAATCAGGATAGCAGCTGTACAAAATCGTACTTGATCTCTGCCAGAGATGTGGTATGCAGGGGTGAATGACAACTTCTAATTAAACTTGTGACTGATTACCATGTAAGAAATGACACAATTTGTCGAAGACCTCGAGTCGAAGATGAATCAATTTTATTTGTAGAAAATGCTAATTTAAAGTTATGCATTTTTAGAGGAACATCTGTGGCATATTTTTGATAAAATTCACTCCATAATGAAACCTCTCTTTTCTTTAAACTAAAACTGTTAATTTGTCTTTTATCCAAGAACTGACTTTGCATTAAAGTAAATAAAGGGAAAAAAATAATGAAAACAAAATTTGAAATAGACCTGACTATAACTTAACAGCCCACATTTGAAATTACAGAAATTAATCAGTTTTAAAATACAATATCTGCTGTACTGTAATAGATTTACAGATCTTCATTGAGTGACTCAGGATATTATTTTTCAGAGCTTTTGGATTGTTTTTTTGTCATACATGCATGTACATTATTCAAACACATGTGCTGACTCAGTTGAAAACACATTTTGAATCTGGATTTGCACTGAGATTAGCTAGCTTCTGTGCTAAGAGCTGTCTCAATTGTTGTCCAAGTTGGTATTTTTCAATACAGAAAACTAAATCACTGTTGCCTTCTACCAATTGCTTTACCTTTCTCAGGCAGGAACACTAATGGATACACACCATGGATGATCACTAACTAATGTCTCAACCTAGAGCGTCTATAGTCTTTTTTGTGTATATATGCAATTCTTAAGTCCCAGCTGATACCAAGATGATATAGAAGACAAACTTAATTTTTCTTATTCCATCCTCTTCTCTGTATTAGATTACCTCGGCTCCCTGTGCTGTTCTTCTAAGAAAAGACTTGTCCATTGTATTAACCCTAGGCTATTTAGGATAAATATAAGCAGGTTCCAAGTAGGAATGCTATCTAAAAATGGAAATAAACATGAAATATCATTTTAAGTAAGTAATAGTTGTATACAGAGCAACGTATGGTTTTCTAGGTTTTTTATGACTGTTCTGAATCTCACTCTTCTTTCCTTCTGTCAGAAGAAAGCATCCTGTGGATTTCAGTGAGGTCTGGATCACTATCTTTTATTACACTTTTTTCAATTGACAATCCCATGAAGAACTTTGATCATTTAGCAGGATAGATATAGCACAGAGACCGAAACACAGAACTGAAGGTGGTGTGACACATGAAGGCTGAGTACAAACTCAGTAGTTTATAGGTTAACATTTCATAAGGATGGGTATTTGGTTTTGAGAGGAAATTGATTCTTTAACAGCCTTCTTGTTGCTACTGGTTTCTCTGAATAAAAAGAATCAGCATGTATGTCTCCATGGCATTTTTTATATCTAAATATCTAAAATGTAATGCTTAACATTTTAAATAAGATTAGCACCTTAAAATATAGTCACATGATATTTTCCAAATGCTTATTCTTCACAGGCTAGCTCCAGAATTCAATTGACTTTTTACACTTAAAGGTAAATCTGAATATTATGACATTAATTATCACATTTTCATACTCTACAGAGTTATTATATACCTTTAGGCTATTGCTGGATGATGTTAGTTTTAAAAATGTGGAAATGAAGAGTAAAGAATTTGTGTGCTTGTTTATGCCATTGTTTATGCTTATAGTTAGCTTTACAGAGCAGAAAGTGAAATTATGTATTTCCTTTTCAACTCTTTATTCTCTTCTTTATGTGAACCACATTTTGAGAATAGGCAAACCACTGGCAAGTCAAATTTTAAGTCAACATTCTCAATTTTTCTGAAATTACACATCATTATGGGTTCCAGTTTAGTTACATAGACTACCTCTGCCTATGCGAATAAGGAAACAGAAGATGAAGGTTAAATTAACTAGCAAATATGAATGCACAACCTTGGAGCAGTTAAAGCAGGGTCTTCTGTGGAAAGTGTTCTTGCCTATGGCAGCGGGGTTGGAAATAGATGATCTTTAAAGTCCCTTCCAACCCAAAATATTCTGAGTCTTTTCTGCATTGTTACATTTCAAAGGTATGACAATTTGAGCCCTGCTCTTACTTCACCAAGATCTCTACTAGATCTAGAAAACTGTCAAAAATAAAAACAAAATCTGGTCAGAAGGCAATGTGCATTTTCTTATGTGGATCCCATTACAGTCAGTGGTGGAAAATAAGCAAAATAAGCCTGGGTATCTCTGGAATATAAAAGTGAATCGTCAAATCCATTCCTTATGTATCAGGGAGAACCAAGGCATGAGTTCATCCTAAACCCTGACATATAATGTCATGTTTAAATTCCTCTTGGAAGGTTGGTACTTTGGAGAGAGATCAAACATCATATATTTGTATACCTATTTGCAGTTATGCCATTGACAGTCTGGGTTTATCTCAATTCATTTAGGTACCTCAGTGAAGTCCTTCAATTAACAGCTAGGTCTTTGTTGACTCTCTCTCCAGCAGTATTCAAATGGGATTAATTACACTCTGGAAATGTTTTCTTTACTATGAGTTTCTTAGGTACCATTAATGTCTTTGAAACATTTTATTTAGCCGTAAAAGATTTTTTCACTTCCTGCTTACACACTGGTGTACACAGAAAGAACAACATTTCATCTTTATTAGTGTTCAGTTTCATTTTGCTAGCTTAAATCAAATTCTTTCAAGTACATTCCATATATAGGTTGATAATTGAGCAGTGTTTCCTGCACCTATTTCAGTTTAAGTTCCTCTTTCTCAGATAGGGGTGACTAGAAGAGTAGGCAGACTTGCAAATTAGTGCTCACCAGGGCCTTGTATAGTACAACTATTTCCCACTCTTCCTGTATCTGCATCTTTATATAGAAATGTCTTGATGATTTTGGACTTACTGTGAGATAATGTTATTTTTGGAATTATGGAATGTCCTCAGGAATCTCCTTCAAGCAGCATATAAAATTGACCTAAGTTCACTGCAAATTTAAAACTGCCAGTGTTTATGATTTTACGGCTCTCAAATATTGGCCTGTGTTTTTTCTTTAACATATAAAAGCCAAACTGTAAGTGAAACCTACAGAGGAGAGGGGACAAGAAATACTTTATATTCTTAACTGACAACTCTCCTAATTCAATCTGAATCTGAACTGCTAAGTTGAGTTATATCCTTTTAAATCTTATCACCCACATAAAAGCCTCTGTAGATGAGTTAAGATAGGAGCTTCCCCTCATGTAATCCCCACTTTTCAGTAAGTTTATACAGGTGCCATTGGTTAGTCTTGCATTTTTAACTTTGTCAAGCAGTTTTGGTAGGGGGGATGATGGTGCACACAAATACAGGCCTAACATTTTAATTAGGTAAAAAGACATTATTTTAAAAAATAGTGAATGTTTCTGGATAAATATTGAAAATATTATTTTAATAAAGATACTATTCTTTAAAAGCTGTAAAATATTCCCACTTCCAAGTATTATATGCTGCTTTTAGGCTTTCCCAATATAATACATTTAAATAAAATATGTAAAGCTGACATTTTATGTCATCTTTCTATAAAACAGGGCAAAATCATAAATCAATCTAAATGCAGACAATAACAATATACAACATTGGGTCAGAGAGGACATATTCATAAATCCAAATGCCTTTTGAAGTTCACTCCCTTATATTTGTCACAACATTCTTCTGCCCCTTTCAGGATAGAAGTCTCTCAGTTCTACAAAAATAAGAGTTGATGAGAAACATAGTTTTGATAACTGCCAGTTTGGACTACATAGCAAGGACTTGGATATTGCCTGCCCAAAGTTTACTGCTTTGTCCAAGGTAAACTGAAGACCACAGACAGACCCCACTTTATAGCACTGTATCAGGCCATCTCCAGATCAGAAATGAAAAACAACTCACCAGATCTACTAATTAATGAGTACTGCATTTGGTAGGCAAGCCTTTAGGCATCATTTATCCTATTATTATGTTCAATTTCACATAACAGTGCCAGTCTATTTCAGCTTTCTAAAACATGCTCTTCTGACTGATCTCACATTTTGGTCCTTTATTTCCAATGATGGATCCATCTTGATCATTAACATCTTGCCGGCAGGTTAGGCATGAACAAGTAACATTTTGATCCTCCTTGGGCCCTGATAATACTTTGCAGCTGAAGCAGTCCTGAAAAGGACCACCAGAGATGGTAGAATCTTAGAATACCAGGTTGGAAGGGACTTTAAGAGTCATCTAGTCCAACATTTCTATGCGAAGCATGGCCTAGACTAGATGTCCCAGCAGCCTGTCCGGATGAATCTTAAAAGTGTCCAAAGTTGGGAAATCTACCACTTCCATCAGGAGATTATTTCAATGGATGGTTGTTTTCATTGTTAAAAATTTTCCTCTTGTCTCTAGTCAGAATCTTCCTAGGAGTAACTTGTGACAATTACTCCCATTTCTTCCATGTGATTCCCTGTAAAAAGAGAGTCTCCATCTTCTCTGTAACCATCCTTTAAATACCTGGATGCGGTGATAAGGTCTTCCCTGAGATGAGGGTAAGTTGTAGTTGCATACCCAGACAGTGATGAGGAAATAACTAGAATAGCAAAAAGAAATATAATTCTAAATAAGCATGTAAAAGGGTTTTCTACTTCTTGATTCAAAATTACTCTGTAGTTGGAGGCAAGGGAGAATTACCTTCAGTTAAAGCACTAAGGACACTAGCAGAGAACTTCGGTTGTTGTAAACCAAACTGGAATATAGTAATTTGCAGCATGTTTTCAGTACATGTAAGGCAAGCGGAAAGGTTTTCAGTGAGATATCTAGCTGGTAAAACCTGAAGTGCCTCCTGTGGCCTACATTGCCAGCTGGTGTGAATCAAGCACTGTTGTCAACAGAGGTGCATTGGTTTCCATTAGCTGAGAGTCTGATACAGAGACTTAAGTAATGCTGTATTGATTTTCACTAGCTGATGACTTCCAACTACAGGTTTTCAGATCATAAGAAGTTAGAGTCTTTCTAATTATTATTATCATTATGGCCAGACTGCACATGGCAGTGATAACCTAGAAACTTCACTATGTTCTGCATTGCTGTTGTCTTTAGTAGAAAAGTGGGTTACATTTGCGTTTCAGGTCTATTTTCACACAGGATTTCAAGTTTTCAAAAGGACCTCATCTAAATGCAGAATTAAGGTAATGATATTCTTTTCTTTAGATTGGGAAGCCAAGTTAATTAGTGGTTATAAAGAATTTTGACATGTGCAGATAGAAAGCAGGTACAACCAGAATGTATCTTTGCTTTCCTCAGGATAGTCTACTCCCATAACTTGTAATCATTCCAACATGCACATGATTAAAACCGCATGTTTTATTTTTGTCCATTTTTATGTCTTCAGTTTAAGTTATATAAACATTATAACAGGCCATTCTAACTTTAAGGCTCTAACAGGGGTGGTATATCTTTAAATCAAATTGACTATATTGGGGAACTGTATACAGGTGAGAAAGTATCAGTTACAGCAAATATGGGATAAAAATGTTTATAGAGGAAAAGGAGAAAGAGGGAGATCTTTAAAGAGGGTTTATCTTATGCTGTATTTTATGGCTCTTGTAAAACAGTTCAAACACTTCAGCTAGAGATTTGGTCTGTAAGGCACTTGATTTTAACAAATATGCTTAACAACAGAATGACAAATAAGTGATTACTCCAAGGCCACCAAATATTATTTCCAGATTAGCATTTTGTAAATAGCATTCATTTAAGTAATAAGATAAAAATGAAACCATGAATGCATGTCTTAAGGAAATATGAGGAATATAATGTGGAATGCATGTTTATGTAGAAAGCAAAAGTAGAATCTATTATATCAATAATAAAAAGAAATTGAAAGATTTAAAACTGACACATATATTCCAGCATTGTAAACAATAAGCAAGAATAACCTCTCCTAAAATATATACATTTAATGAAGAGCAATGAGAAACTGCTTTTCTATGACTGCCTGCCTATAACCCAGCAATTAACTGCTATTTTTGCAGCCTTAGACAGAATCTATATGCAGCTACAAGAGAAAATGTTCAGAGGTCATGGACTTCAGTGTTTAGCGCACATTGCTACGTGTCCTTTACTGTGGATGGTCAAAATCATCACCACTCATGTAGCTCAAAGTTTGAGCCTCTTCAACTCATAAGTGGAGTTAAAGCAGAATCAGTGAAAGATAACAAGTAAACACTATTATACAATCTCTAGGTTGATTCATCAACTAGCATTAATGAATATATCTTCTTATCTAAATCAGCTTTTTAGAAGAAATTATTTTATCTGTCCAACAAAACCTTACTATTTCATACATTCACATCGTCTACTTTGCAGTATAGAAGTATAGGCAGGGAGGAAACCTTCCAGACTCAGAAATTTCCATCTGGCCCAGAGTACTGAAGCATGACTCCTCAGGAGTGCTGTCCATAGTAGAAACACTACAGCGTATTCTTGACACAGTATACTCTTTACCTAAAGCCATCAGATTAGATTAATGGTCTTCATCCTTATCTTCAAGCCCCACAATATCCCAAAGGTACAATTCAAACACTTGGTGCTCACTATTCTTAACGTAATATATATATATATATATATATATATAAAACGGATACATCCTTATAAACAAAATTCAAAACAAACCTCCGTTCACAGTCTGATTATGACCGAAAGGCGGTGAACTTAGTAAATTTATTTAATGCTGTCTCTATAGGCAGCCAAATAGTCTGCTGAATGCTGTAAAGCTTATGTGAAAGAATGACATTTATTGTCAGACTGACTTCACAAGGCCGGCTTGAAAAGAATATGGTCTCTTAAGGTTTCCTTACAAATATGATAATAGCAAGGCACCTTGTCATATTCCCGTGCTCTACTCTTGCAGACATGATTCTGTAATTCTTGAAAGAAACAGGGAAAACAAAACCCAGGTGCGAATTTGACTACTGTTGATGGCACAATACAGCTGTATTTTACCAAGATGTTTTAGAAATGTGAAAATAAAGGAAAATCTGTACTGCAATAATTAATATGCCGACTATTAAGAGAAGGACAGTATAATTAAGAGACAGCAAAGAGCTTCCAGTGTGGAAAAGGGCAATAATGACTATATCTCTTCTACACGAAAGATTTTTGTAAATTAACTCACTGAAGCTTATAATTCCTGAATTTGTTTTGTTTGATTGCTTGTTTTCACATGGAGTGTCATTTACAGGAAGTCACACATTCAGTACTGCTTCATAAACATTTCCTTCAATGAAACACTTTCATTTTCAAGCATAGCTTGCACTAGGATACACAGGGTAACAGTGAAGAAGTTTCTACTTTATTTCTCAATCAAAGCTTTAACTGGTCTAATGCAACTATCTTAGAAAAAGGGTTGTCTACAAGTCAGCACCTGGGATGTCTTCTTGAAAAAGAGATTAGAAATGGAAATTCAAATCAAAGTCATAAAAGTATAAGAGCATCCACAAATAATAATAAAAAGTATATGACACCTGGGATGTTTGAATCTCCTCTCACAGGTGATAGAAACAAATAGGCTGGAGTCCTACAGTTAACAAAGAGAGATACTGCTCTTGCACTTTAGGAAAATTGGCCATCTCTCTGGAGTTCATTGGAGGCAGATATTCTGTTGACACATGGACTGTATATGTTCAATGGGCAGCACCCCATCTTTAAGGTTCAGGCACTTACATTTCAGTGAGGCAATAACAAAGTTAGGCAGCTAATTTAGGATTGACTTGATTCTATCAGCAGCTGGTAGAAAAATAATATTCATACTAAGAGCAGCACATTTTGACTACATGGTTGGATAAACTATGGCCCCCAGAATCAGTTCGGTTTGCATAGGTGTTTATGCCTTATTTGTATGTCTGCCACTTAAAAAATCTGAACTAAGATCTGATGGAAGTTATAGTTACAAAAATAATAGCAGTTCCAATTTATTATGAAGCTTCAGACTTTATTGACTGTTTTTCCTCAATTTCTCATCCAAAGTAATTCTCTCATGCAATAGTAGCTGAATCCAAGAGGAATTTAACATCAGTTCTCTATAGTTCAGTCTTAGGTGCTAGGATAAAAGATGCAAGAAATTGCAGAGGAAAGATTTAAGCACTTTATGAAACACTATATCAAGGCAATGTGGTAAAATGTTAGCGTTTCTCACAAACAGCAAAGCAACTTTATCATCAAACTCCTAACTGAAAACACTTTAAAGAACATGTACATTTAGCTAACATGCTGAAAGGATATCAGTAGGAGAACTATGTCCTAAGCTACAGTGATGTCTCAAATGAGAAGTGAGTGACAGGAAATTCACGTGACATGTATACAACTAGATGATTATATGCAAAATATGAATTTGTGCTACGATTGAAGACTTTCTCTAAAATTAAAGCAGAAACAGTCTTCCTCTAGTTGCTCTTCTGTTACCATGAATAGATTTCTGTTTCAGAGCTGGGCAACTCTGCAGGCTCCAGGAGCTGTGCTGAACATGTCATACAGCAGAGTGCCACAAACCATAAATACATAACCATGGAGATGAAATATGGTGAAGTGCCAGGAGCACTTCACAAATGGGAAGTGAGTATCCATGTGTGGGGATCTTGGCATTCAAACTATAAGATAGGGACAGTGTAGAGATTCACCATGGAGCAAGCTGACCTTGTCAGCCTGCTTGATCCTTTCTCACAACCAGTCAGCCTCTGTGGCTTATCAGCGCATGTGGCACAGCTTTAGAGGCCTAATCATATGTTTCCAAGCTCTCAAAAGCCATAGCTTGGTCACTGTCTTGTTTTCTTCTTTTTTCCCCTTTCTTTTCTTCATGCAGAAAGGCCTACTGAGTATGCAGACATACTGCCTTGTAACTTGACAGTGTACCAGCAGTTACAGTATAACTGATGATCTGCCCCAAGGTGTGACAGTCCAATAATTTTTGTGATCTGAGGGTCTTTATTAGCACCAGGACATGGCGATTATTAGGAGATCAAAGCCCGACACTGTAAAAGAGAATCTCTCTTGTACTGCGAGAGGTAACAGGTATGGAATTATTATGCATATTTTTGCCATTCCAATGCTTTCCCTCTGTAAATAATTTTATCTCCTGTTCACTTATTCATGTTTTTAAAAAATTCACTGTTCTATTTATTATCTTTGAATTTATTTACATGCACTATGCTCTCATCAACTCAAATGCTAATAAAGGTTCTGTTTATCATCACAATAATAATCATATTTAATTCTTCCATCTCTATTGTAGAGTCTGCTTTTTCTACTAGATTGCACATATAATAATCCCCTGGGTTCACTACTAAGAAACTATTGTACATTGAAAATAATGTTTGTGAATATGTAATTTATACTTTTTATGTTAAGGAAAGCCAGTCACACCAAATAACATGCATTTCAAGGAACTTATTAGATACCAGAATGCTATTCATGACTCAGATCTCCCCACTGATGAGGTGTGAATGATTGTTTCCTATCATTTGTAGAATGCAGATGTCTGGGACTGAGATTTCCTTTCCAAATTATATAACATCCTTTAAATTGCACCAAAGAAAGAAAAGAAGTGATGGTAGGTGTGGAGGAAGGGTACTTAATGATGACTATTTATTATAATAATGGCAGCCATTTGGCTTGGCTGTGATCTTTTGTAATACCTTATCTGTGGTAAAAAGAGTAGGTATTAATATTCTTTATATGTCTGATACATGCAATGAGATTGGTAGCACATTTTCCGTGTTGAACAGCAATGCTCCCTTCATTCGGAAGAGTCTCCATCTCCATTTCAACTAGATCTGCCACTGTATTCTGATTTCAACAATTGTGTGGTGAACTGGTTTTACAGACAGCAAAAAATTATGAGTTAAATCTGAAAATTCCTTTTATTAATAATTGTATATTTCCGTGAAACAATATAGAGGATTGTAAAGCGCTCCTCTGTCTGATCTTGAACAGGTAATATGTGAAGGTAAGTTTGTTACCAGGCTTCATCCTTCTCCAACCTATAGAAATGTGTCTCTTTTACCATACTCCTTCTAGAACACCTTCCAGAAATCTAGATAGGTTTTTGCAATTCAGGCTATGAGTACAATGGGTGTGACGAGTACAAATTTAAGTTGATATTTAAAGTACGGAAGCATAAAGATTTCGCATAGATAGCATCTTGTCAAAGCTGGAATTATAAAAATAATGCCCCCGAATAGCAAATAAATATTTATTGTTTACCTCTATGAGTATACCCTGGGTGGGGAAAAGGGTGAAGAAATTGATTTTCCAGATATAAAAGTAACCAAAACAATGGTTGTTCTTATTTTCCCAACAATGAAACAAAGGAGACTGAAAGATAAAAATAAATAATAAATAAATGAATAGGGAGCTGACAGATCATTGCCTGAGGCAAAGGAACTGCTCAAGGAAGGTATATGAAGAATTCTAAATATATGATCTATGTGTTATCTTGAAACTTATAATGTGCCTACATCCACCTGCATGCACAGGAATTTGCAATACCTGTATTCTTGTTTTCAGAATTGCCATTGGTTAAAACTCCCAAGCTTGCTTTAAGAAACACAGCCACTAATATTACCTACAACAAGCAAGAGCTCACTTGGTTTTGATGGAAACTGCAGCAATTCCTACCTCTGTGATAGGCTTCACATACATTCAGGGAGCTCTATTTTCCCTTTTCCTACCATAACATGTGCCCTTCAAATCTCCCACCAAATAAGATCCAGCTCCGTCTCCTCACTTATCTCTGTCCTCTCTGTATTCAATTTGCACGGCAAGTTTTTGGTAGAGTGGGGCTACAGGGGTGTAGAACTACAGCCCACAGGAAGGACTCACATTGAAGAACTTTATAGCATCCAGCCATGTCAACCCACCACACCTGGTAATCTTGCACCACGCTCCTGCTATACATCCTTCCATTGAGACACCAACACACTTTTGTCCACCCTAAAACTGGTGGAAGTACAGGTAGCAAGAAAAGTGAGCTAATAGGAAGGCATGGAGTGGTAAGACAAATGACAGATGATACAGCTTCTGAGTCTGAGCACTCAGGTAACACCAGTTCTAACTCCCTTCTGCTTACTTATCCGCAGGATGAAGTTAGTCAATCTGCAAGAGCCTGTGTTAGTGGCTCTTAATTCCCAGCACCTGCAGCTCACTCCGGAATATGCACTATGTGCAGGATATAAAGCATTATATACTGTTGGGCAACATAGGAGGATGGTTAATTTCACAGGTAAGAGGGAAGTTTCGGAACTCTATTATCTACCATTCCTGCAATAAAGACATTTGGAAAATGGATAACAAAAACAAAACAAAGTAAACTAAAACATGTCCCCCTTCTCCCTCCCTCCCCAAGACATTTAAAAGAGAGAAAGAAACTGGTTCTGCAAGGGATGGGAATCAACACTGAAAGCCTTGGTGCAGTCCCCAGGTATGGCTCTAATTCATGACTAATACCTATCCCCACATATATCATGACCTCGATTCAACCTAAATTCCCCCTAAGCCCTGGTACCTCTTGTTGGCTCTAGGCTTTCAGAGGCAGCCAGCCAATAGGAAATACTAGGCTCAGGGTCTTAAGTGGAATTTAAGCTGTGAAAAAATTGGCTGAAGAATTTCTTTCAATGATTCGGTTTTCTTTGATAGTAAGATAACTTTTAAAATATTTCTGCTTGGACATTTAGAATAATATTTCTCATGTTTTCTCTATGGCCAACTCAAGAAATATTTTCAATCTTTCTCATTTATTATAAAAGTCAGGCAATAGCAGTGACAGTAATGACAAATTCATATAATTTATTTGCTTGTGCTTTGAAAAGTTACCTTCAAGTAACAGTAAAAAGGGAGATAGATTGGTTTTTATTTAGCTTCTAAAAACACATCAGTGTGTAATAAACGTTCCCAAGTGATTTTTATGAATTTACAAACAGGCTGCCAAAAAAACCCTGGTCAACAATAAATAATTAGAAGCCATTTGCAATGTCCACAGCTACAACATGTCTTGGCTCTGGGAGTCTATTGAATGCTCAGTTTAAGCTTGCCCAGTGTATTGTAGTTTTGAACATGTAAAAATGTCCTCCTTGCAGCGCCGCCCTGATTCAACTGCCATTCCAGTTTAATGGCAAGTACAGTTGTGAAGAATTTGCAGATTTTGACTGCAAATTTTGTGACAGAAAAGATCAGAATTGGGAATTCATTCTGATGTTCAGGATGTGGGGAAAAAATCTAAAGAATAATTCATCTGACTTTGTTCCTGCAAAGTATTGATTTTGTGATTCTCTAGAAGATAATAGTTATTAGAAAGATCTTAGATTTTTCAGGCTCTAAGTAGTTTTTTACTCTTAAAACAATTGAAAAATTGATTTTGATACCAAGCACTTTTTGTCAAAGCAAACCAACAAAATATCATTATTCACCAAGTCAATATTCTCAGGAGGAAGACATAGCAGGGCCATGTCATAACAAAATCTGATGAGTACAAAAAGCACTGGTTAAAATGATAAAATATGATTTAACTAGAAATATATCTAAAATGTAATGATCCAGATGAAACTAGCCTCAGATTTTGGAGCAGTCTGTGAGCACTAAGCTATGCTTTTAAAAGCTTTCAAACTCTGTTCTCAGTTACAAAAGCATGTTTGTGGAGGAGATGATGCGGAGGGGAGAACAATAAAAGGTTGCGTTTCTCTGAAGCCTCAGTGTGTTTAACAATAGCTGAGCCTCCAAGGGTGTTCATCTTTCATTTCAAGGTATCACAACAGTAAAGTTAAAGTGAAAATGCAGGGAATGGTTTTCCTAGAGCTGGCATTATTTCAGAAGGCAAAAAAGGACAATTTCATATTAGTAACTGCCTATCTATTGTAATTAACTATGTTTAAACAGTTGGAGGAGGATTTATAAACAGTTATGTGGATACTCAGGGCTGGAAAAGTCACTATAACGCTTCTCACAAACAGCAAGAGAGGGGTGGATGTCCACAGTGTTTCCGGGCGAAACCTTGCCTGACTGGCATCATGCTTGACTCTGGACTTTAAACCAGACTAACTTTAATCCATGACCCAGGCATCTTCTTTCATTTTATTTAGTTTACAAAAGCTAAATTGATCACTCATTCTGCGACAGTGGGCTTTCATGGGCTTTGAAATGTACAATATAATCAGAGGCAGGGGAACAGGAAAGTGAATAGCAAAATTGGGCTCAGACGACAAATTTCAGGACTGATTGTACTGGATGTGAATGAATGAGTAGTCGTTACAACCAGCATTCCTTTGCAAATAACCCACAATCAGTCTCAAGTAGATGGTTAAGTGCTACTATATTGTGGACTGAAGGCTTATACCTCCAAAAAGAATCCAAAAGAGGTGCTTATTTCATGAATTATGGCATTTGGGTTTTTTTGTGCATCAGTAGACCAACCAGAGTGCTTCAAAAAAGAATCAGAACTGAAAGACAAGCATTAGTCAAATGTTCTGGAATAGGAGTGAGTCTTGATGCTTGGTGTAACAAAAGCTTTGAAAAACCCGTGCTAAAACCATCTATTTCTTTCTTTTAGGCATGAGAAAATTTTGTAGCTCCAGAGACCCATCTCCCTAGATTAAGAGGCAGGATCACATGCACCTCTGCTTATTCATGTGAAGAGCTTATCAAATAATTGCCATTCTTTTTGAGGGCTATAAATTGCTTCCTGTTTTCTGGTGAGTTTCTCGGTAAGATCAATAACTGAATATAATCACATTTCAGTGTAACCTCAAGTGATAATTTTTAATGCAAAACAGCAAACTCGCTGATGAGTAATTTTTCCTTCCAAAGAGGTTTAATTATTTAGCCTCTCTATTCACTTTGATTGATGTATATTCCTTTTATTGGCTACCGCGACAATGAAGTAATTTAGGATGGGATGCGAATGAAAACTGTGCTTTCCTTCAGGTATATAACTAAGTTTTCTTTGAAATAGCTGAAGCAGCAGCAAGAATCTGCTGAACTCCTTAAGCCAAATATAGAAGTATTTTCTTAATAAGTATGATTCCAATGAACCATGGAGAATATCTGCTAAATGGATGTAAAATTCTCTGTCTTTTTTCTAGGGTTATTTTAAACTGCCTGTGTTGATCACTACATTATTGTATGAGACAAAGTATCAGGTCCTGCACTTGGGTCACAACAATCCCATGCAATGCTTCAGGCTTTGGGAAGAGTGTCTGGAAAGCTGCTTAGTGGAAAAGGACCTGAGGGTATTGGCCAGCAACAGGTTGTCTATGAATTAGTAGTGTGTCCAGGCAGCAAAGAAGGCAAACAGCATCCTGGCCTGTATCAGCAATAATGTGGCCAACAGGGTCAGGTCAGTGATCATCCCTCTGCACTGGGCACTGGCAAGGCTGCACATTGAATCCTGCGTTCAGTTCTGTGCCCCTCACTGCAAGAAAGACATTGAGGTGGTTGAGCAGCCCCGAGAAGGGCAGTGGAGTGGGTGAAGGGTCTTCATAAGTCTTATGAGGAGTGATGAAGGAACGCTGAGATCTTAAACCCTAAATACCACATCTTAGCATGAAAAATTGAGGAAAGAGCATTCTCAGCTTTAGTTTTCGTGGTTAAAGTGGGCTAATAGAGGAAGTTTTGTGGTCAGGTACAGCTGCAAGGAAGATTTCATGACACATAATACCGGTTGTGTTCAGTTTATCCCAGAACACTAGTGTCAAACTTTTGTGCGGAGCTGTATGCGAAGGTCAATATGGCAGCTCAGAAAAAGCTGGTAATTACTATTAATTTAGCCCTAGAATTGTCTGGATTGTGCTCAGCCCTGAATACATGTCTTTCTAAAGCACATTCAGAGCTTCAAATAGCAGAGGCTCCTTGTTTGCAAGTAATCCTTTTCCTGTTTGAGCTCTGGGAGTATAAATTGCACTTATCAGAAGACAATGCATGGTAAAGCGATAGAAGTTGGCTCATACCAAAAGGGTTTTCCAAGCAATGGAATATGTAAAAAAATCCATGTATTTCACCCTGTCACCCTGTGGCATTATGTGGCAAGAGATTGTTGCCAAGCCAAGAGAGTAAAATAATCCTTAAATGATAAGTATTCCCTGCTTAACACTTCATTCACAGTTTTCAATGATACCCCACTTCACAAGTTTCAAAAGTTTTTTTTTTTTCTCAAAGGCTGTATTTGTATCAGGAATTTATGAAAATAATTAGATTCGTGAATATTTCAGTTCCCTTTTGACTCATAACTCTTGGCATTCATAAGAAAAACTAATGCACAGTGGTTTACACTTTCCCACTAGGAGATACTGCTTGTCAAAACAAGAAATTCAGTTGAGAGGCTGGGTGGGATTTTTTATGAATTTCTCCTTTTCACAAAAATCTCTTTGTTTTGTCAAAATCTCCTGTTTAGACATTTTCACATATAATATTTTGATTTTTCTGTTTCAAATTACTTTTTTCCTCAAATATGCAATTTTCTATGGCGCAAAAAAAATTCCCAAAAACTCAGGTAAAACGAATTATTTACATACAGTAAAAAACAAATGCAATGAAGATGCAGGCTGGAGGGAGACGTTAAGCCACTAGGACTGCAGCTCTGAAAGTTTTGCTTTTGTGTGTGTGTGCTGAAAAAATCTGTCCTCCCACCTCGGCTTATTTGGGAATGAACTCATAAGAACTGTCATGGGTTTAGCAGCAGCAGTCATTTTTCTTTAAGCAGTAGCTGGTGTAGCACTGTGTTTTGGATTTTCAGC
>JASSUY010011046.1:0-18683 GCA_032466535.1 Forpus xanthops
GAGAGGACAAGGGGTAACAGGTTCAAACTTAAACAGGGGAAGTTTAGATTGGATCTGAGGAAGAAATT
Source organism: Forpus xanthops (assembly GCA_032466535.1). NCBI lineage: Eukaryota > Metazoa > Chordata > Aves > Psittaciformes > Psittacidae > Forpus > Forpus xanthops. The sequence continues at coordinate 69 of JASSUY010011046.1, forward strand.
CTTTTCTGTAAGGTGGTGAGGCACAGGGAAGTTGTGAATGTTCCATCGCTGGTAGTGTTCAAGGCCGTGTTGGACACAGTCTTGGGTAGCATGGTTTAGTGGGAGGTGTCCCTGCCCATAGCAGGATTGTTGGAACTAGATGATCTTAAGGTCCTTCCCAACCCTAACTATTCTATGATTCTATGATTCCAATATGGAGTACACTATGGTGAAAGGACTGAACCAGCAGATGATGCTCCAAAGTGGCACAAAGGAGGGCTTGGCAGAAGGCAGGTCTCAAAAAAACCAAACCACAAGCTGACAATTCAGACAGGAGAAACAATGCTTAAAGAATAGCTGAGAAAAGTGTATAAGATTATTTAGATGTAGGTTAGCTGTCATGGCAACTGTGTACCAAATTACTGTGCTTCTGTGTCTCTGAACCTGCCAACAGCTACTTTTGTTCGCATGTACTTCAGGCTTGAAAAAAGAATTCACCTTAAAATACAAGATGGATTGCAAATAAAATGCAGAGGTACCAGGCTTGCTGTGGGGTGCTTGGTTTAAATGTTTAGAAAATAGAGATAAAAAAATAATAGACAATGAAAATCCTGATTTTAATCTCTAAGTGGTTAAAAAATACATAATTTCTTTAACATTTATAGCAGTCAATTCTAACCCTTAATTTATACTGCTTTGACTTGCATACATTACCAGGTCAACCTGATACCTTTACCTCCAATGTATGTATAAGCAAAGTTGGTCCTAGCAGCAGCTCTACTGATTTTTCACTATAAGAAACTGCCACATTATAAAAAGAGTAAGACATTTTCTTTTAATCCAGGATTTTTTTGGAAATATGGTAAAATATTAGATCCTTAAAGAATAGAAACAAGGCTATCAGAGAGCATGCTGCAAGGCACATGTGTATTATTAGTTACTAAGAATAGTCCACTGCTGAGTGTGAGGGAAAATATCCAAATGCATTCGCTTGATAAGTTAGCTATGTATTAATTTCTCTGGGCACATGTCGGAGTGTCCTCAAGTGGAAAAATAATGTTACAATAACTTAACCTCTCTTCCAGTTCATGTACATACCCAATTCATGTCCCTAAAGGGACACAGCCTTCCCAGCATCTCTCTGCAGGACCCCATAGACCATAGTATCCATTGGAGTTTACTAACATGGTCCATGAAAACTCCTCAGAGTAGAAAGAGGCCAGTTTTGAAGTTCACATTGGAACTTAGTGAACATCATTGAGATGCTAAGCTATCAGCTGAGAGCCATTAGGGTGTGACCCACCAAAGCCAGCAGGAATCTTTGAATCTGCTTCTGTGCAGAAGAAGGTGTGGTCCGAGCCAAGAGGTAGTTCACCATCCTTCCACCATCATGGTACTCAGCATAGTGGTTCTTGGTAATCACTGCCCACCGCCTGCCAAAACACTTGGTAGAGATCTTTATTTTAACGACATTTTCCCAATAGCTTCTGCTTAAAGGGATATGTCTTAAAATTTACTGTGTTTGGAAAACTGAAAACTGTTAAAGCTACAGTTCTTGATTATGTATTTTATTTTCTTGGCCAAGATGTAATGTAGTAAGATAATACTGCTTATGAAAACCACAATCCAAGTACTTATCTTTCCAGTACATTCACCACATTCTCCAAGTACACTCAGTTACTCTTGAAGCTCTTGCATTGATGCTTGTACTGGTGGCTCACTCGATACAACAGTACTATCATCCAGAGTTAGCAATTTGCTTTTTCTTGCAGTTTTTACTTTGCTTGGTTATTTTGGCCTGTTGTAATTATCTATCAGATCATGGCAGCAGAGCCCCTTCAAAGCTACTTTGAAGCTACCTGGTTACCTAGAAAGTATGGTGGGATGTCTCCAATGCTTCTGTGATTCTGCATACTTCAGTGCTCTGTCTGTGAGTGTTCTGTGGGTCAGATAAGAAAGGGAGATGAGTGGGGAGCAGAGCCCAGAGCCCACTCATAGCCAAGAAACATGCCTCTTTGCGTGTATCAGTATACACTCTGAGTATATGTATCAGATACACTCTTTGGGTGTAACAGTACAACATATATCAGTTTTGGGTGTATAAACCACAAAGATGTTTTCAGGTTAAGCGGCAGACCCAGTGCCCCTTGCCTGACTGCCTTCTGCAAATTATAATTAAAAGTGTGTTTTCTCTCTAAGTATAAAGTCACCCGAGACATTCTGGATCAGTATGATAGCAACTGTTCTCAGCAGCTGTTTAGTACCTCTGAGGATGTGAACCATCTCAAGCTCAGGAAGCAGTAACAATACCAGGACTTCAAATTCTACTGTTTGTTTCTTTATCTGTTTCCCTGTAGTCCTGCAAATTCCCATTCTTCTAGCATCATCTGCTGAGCACTGTGTCTGCTGAGCAAAGTATCAACTGCTGACAAACTATTCCACTGATAAGGCCTCGTTAAGTAGAGATTAACATCTGATGTTGATGTGTAAGCCTGTGCTCCACTGCACAGGGTGTAAATTCAGGGTCATTACACTAAAGACATTTTCAGACATCATAATATGCCATATGCCTTGTCCAATACAACAGTCATCAGCAAATTTATGTTGCAGAAGAGAAGAATTACTAGTGTGCAATGAGTCCCATTTGCTTTCAGGTTTTCAGTTTGTTGATCTTCAACAAGTGTCTTTGTCCAAGGGAAGAACTACTGGAATTGCTGATACTGTCCTCCTTGTTGTTGTGGTTTAAGTCCAGCTGGCAAATGGACTGTACCATGTAGCCACTTGTATACACTCTGTTCACTAAGCTGAAGTCTGTCTCTGTAACTACTGAACACCTTGCAGTTGCAGGACATACTGTCTCTGGGCTTTTTAAGTGTTTCTCTGATGTTTTATTGTGGTATTTTGGAGTCTTGGTCATCCCCTTTGCTAAAGCATGAGCAGCACCTAGCAAGCTTCTAACCTGTTCGTGATCTCCTTGTGGTCTCCTTTGAGGTTTTTTTTGTTTGTTCTGATCCTTTTGTCCTTTGTCTGGGACTTGGTCATATACACAACGTAAGACATTGGTTCTCAGGTTGTATGTTTCTCTGTAGTTTCACTTTGTGACTACAGGTTAGATCTACTCTCTTGGACAGTTAATTTTACCTAAGGATGTGACAGAAGCTGTTTTAGGTCCTAGAAAAGATCCATATAGCTTCACATCTTCTCACAACAGTGTCAAGCAGTGGACACCTATGGGAAACAGGGTGAGTACAAAGGGTTCCTTCCCCTTTTATATTTTCCAGTTTCTGGCAATCAGCAGGTCAGGTTTGTGAGCTAAGGGCACACCCAGTCCCTGGTCTGAATGTTAAGCTGGTGATTTTATTTTAACATTTACAGTGATGCCAAGAGCTCTCCTTGAGTGACAACTACTCATTCAGAACCATTTGCACTGATTAGGGCTATATTTTTCTCAAGTGTACTGGTTTGTATTTATTAGGTATGTATTTTCTCTGCCATTTTGCTGCCCAGTCAGTTGATAATGTGGGGTCCCTGTGCTACTTTCTCAGGCAGCTTTTGCTTTTGACTATTGGAAACAACTTTGTATCATCAACCACCTTGGCTATCCACCATCTCTTCCAGCCCATTTCTCAATGTGTTGGACAATGCAATATTTGGCACAGTCTCCTTCCCCTACCTTCCTCTTGCAACTTCCTTTAATTGTGAAAAATGATCAGTAGTTCCCATGTTTGCTTTTCATCCTCTAACCAGTTAATAATTCATAAAAAGACCTTCCTTCAAACTAAGACTTTTTAATGATCCTTTTGAGGTTTGGGAATCCTGTGAAAAGGTTTCAGAAAAATGCCATTGTACAAATGCTGGGGGAAATTGTACTGGAGAGAAGGGTGGGGAGCAAGGGAATGTGTTTGCCTCTGAAGCCAGTAAGTTTTTAGACTTTGTGATGCCTAAGCTTCCACTTAACCTGAAAAAATTGTGTAGTCTGCCAGAGCACTACTTGTGAAAAGCAGTATATTTCTACTGAAATACATCTGTTGATGCTGATGATCCAGGCTGAATTGTCTGCTTATCAGTAGATTTACTGAGTTTTGTTTCATTAACTCATGTCTTTGAACATGGGTTTGTAAGCAGAAATACTTTTCTCTCTTAATTGTGAGCAATTCTACTTTGTTCAGAAGGAGTCAGACCCCCCTGGAGGGTATGCAATAGTCAAACGCTAATTAGACTCAGGTAGGGTTAATGCAACCTTCTACTGATGTCCATGAAGGCACAGTCAGGGTTTATGTTTTTACTGCCTAACAGGAACAGCTTATGCTGCCAGCAAAGTCAATAAAACTTTGTCATTGATTTCAGTAGGAACAGAAACACATTTGTCATAAACGATTCACCTGACCTAATCTTTTTGTAAATAAAGAAAGAAGCTATTTCCAGAAATTTCACACTGTCTTTTTTCATTTTATTATTATTATTTCACCTGCTTTGATGGTTACTTTATTTGTCATCTGGCAGAAAATGAAACTCATTTTATACTCTCTTAATATCCGAATAGAGCTATACTACATGTCAATGGGCTTGTATTTAGGAGTGGCGCTAACACTGAGTAATTATATTATATAGTTGATAATATCTGAGCAAATATTCTAGAGTACATCACTATAGAAATGAAGGTAGGTTTCCTGTGTGGCTTACAGTATCATACTAAAATACAAAAGAAACCTGACTGGGTTTCAGTTACAAAATAACAGATACTGAGCCATTTTCAGATTTGCTCCATATTGCCAAAGTATTTAAGCAGGTGTGTTTCACAAAGTTTGTGAAACAAAAGCTCAGCTGAAAGCAAATCAACATTAGGAAGCAAAACCAGTGCTGAGTGATAGTGTTTAAAAACTGAGAAAGAAGAGTGGTTTTAACAGCAACTGAAAAGGTGCTTTGATGTTTTTTAAGCACTCACTTATACTTTAAAAACATATTACAATTTTCTGCAGTTATGTAAAACACACTGCATCTTGTATTAGTGTTGTGTCTGTAGTTCAGATTGTACCCATCAGACATTAACCTGTTTCTTATATGAGCATTAACCTGTTTCTTATATGAGCATGTCAGCAGTTTTGAAGATTAGGAAAACATGTCCATGAACCTAACTGCTAAAAAACTTTTTTTTCCAGAGTACATCTTATGGATACAAATGGGGAAAACCACAATTAATCTAAAAGCCTTAGGATCTTCACAAGACCAGCAGTTATCCCATTGCTTTGCAGGAACAGGCAACCCCCTTTGTAGCAAATGCAAAGGTAGGACAGATAGTGTTTGCTGAATTCAAGTGATACCTGTAATCAATATCTTCACTCCACATCAGCTGAGAATGGACCTTTCCCTTGCACTGTGAGCTGAACACCTTCCATTACCATGCAGAATGACAAGTGGTCTCCCTCTGAAACACAACAAGGCTCCGCAGTAGCATAGGCAGAAATATTTGAGTCAGAGACTGCTAGCAGTGGCCAAGGTGAGCAACACGACCTGAGGAGAAGTTAAGAAAATCTTAAGAATTCTGTCTGGTTTTACATAAGTCCCTAAAAGCCTTGAATTCATTGTAATTCACTGAAGTCGAGTCACTTCATGCTATAAAGTGTACAGAAGCCTTTTGACAGCAGCATTTGTAATGTGTAGCTCTCTGACATTACTTAAGATAAGACGTGAACAATGGAGAGTTATTAACATGAATAATTTTCCATGCAAATTGGAAGCACTGCAGAACAATAGGATGGATGTGGTTTAATGGCACCAGGTTGTCTGCTGGGCTCTACATAAAATGTTACTGTAGGAAAGAAATAACAATGACAAAAGTTACTAGAACAAAACTGCTTTCAGAAATATGCTGTGGCAGTTGGACCCCAAGATCCCTTTTCCTGGAAGTGTTTCCAGGGATTCAGAGCCCAGAAAACACGCCTGAAGAGCCAGAGGTAAAAGACATACAATTTTTCCAAACCTGTAGAACTTCACAAACCCAACACATGAATCTAAACATCTTCACCTTCATTCCACATCTTGGGTCAGCAGGATGATGACAGATGTTTTTGCAAAAGTCATCTTGGCATCTTATGTTAACTAAATCTGTTGTCCCCTTCAATACAGGAAAAAAGAAGCAGCATAAAGAGATGAGCAAATTACTATTTCCGCACATCATTTTGTGTATTGTCTTTTCTGAAAGCAGATTCTTCAATAGAAAGGATGTCGGAAGAAGGAGGGCTAATGGAAATTGCAGGCATTGGGATAAACATCCCCTGGGGTATGTAGTTGCTGCTGTGACTTTCACAAGACATATTTCTGCTATGTGTGTTGCAACGACTCACAGCTGAGCAGCAGTGCTGGTGCTAAGCCAGGTGGCAATAGTTTATGCTGGTTGAAATACCAATCCCAAGTAGCTCAAGAGAAAATATGTTCATACAGCACACAAAGAAATGGCAGCTGTTCACTGGCTCTCCTTGCTGAAGCCTCCTCCACTTGTACATAACTGGCACCTATAGGAGTGATCATACAGAAGAAAAATATTTCCATCTGACATTTTGGTGGACAATCTTACGTAGCGGCAAGATGCTGTCTGAAATACTCAGACCTCTCACAGTTTATTCACTCCAGCAGTGGGGATTATTTTAAAACTTATGACAGGAAATAATGTCTTCTTCAGTTCATCAGTAAACAGACCAAGGGAAAGCACTGACTCTCGAGGAACAGGAGCAATAACATCCTGTCTCTGCTGCACACTCAGTGCCTCTCTGCTCCTCTAAGAAATTCTAAATAGACCTTTCATAATAAAGGGTGATTTTGCGGAATCAAATCAAACTACTGTGTTTCTCTCTCTGCAAAAAACCCGAAAAAGTTTATGCTTTGTTTGAAACCAAAAGGTGACAGTCAGCCAGGTCCAGTCCATCAAGTGCAACATTCACTGAAAAGCCTGAAAGTTTTCTGATATAGAAAAGGTCACCCTACCATTTCTAGTACTGTGGGTGAACGGGTGAAGGGAAGGGGGAAAGGAAAGACGGGAGGATGAAAGGAAGGATGGAAAGAAGGCTGGAAGGGGTGATTCCCTTATTCTAAGATTGCTGTATGTTGATGTTTGGGAAGTCTGTGTTGATACTGCCAGTGTGAGCCTTTCTGTGGTTACACAAAGGACTTTGGTTTCTGTTGTCCTACCTTCAGTGCATACTTGATTCTCTACTGAAAACTTTAATACCAGGTCTTAAAATCAAGAAGCTGATTCCCTCTGTCCATGTGGCAAAGCCAGAATGATGAAGAAAATATAAACGTTTTCTTTATTCTGTTGCTGTGATGTATCATTACTCAATCCAGCACCCAAAGCACAAGTTTTCTGCATATGTGGAAGCAAGATTACCTTGTTTCTGCAGTACGTATTTATCCAACTCCCATTTTATCCTTCCCCTTAATATTTGTCTCTCAGTCATCTCACTAGTCCTCCCAGATCCCTTCTTATTCCCACATTGTAGCTCGACGCATTACTATTTTTCATTCTCTAAAGACCAAACCTCAGAAGAATAAAACATGAAGAGTAGAAGGGTCAGATATGAGTTACAGCTGACTACTTGTTTCCCTTTTTATGAAAGTCTGAGCTTTACCTTCATTTCTGCCCTCCAATAATCTAGGCTGCAGCCGCTGAGTTTTGAAGCAACTTTAATGCAGAGTTTAATTTTGGACCTTTTTTTTTTTTTTTCCAGAGGAGTGTCTGAATTTTTCTGTTTCCAGTATAAAAGTTGGGCTTTTGAAGTAAATTAAAATATCTACTTTCTGAACTAGCTTATGGGAAGCAATGGGATGAAGAGAGATGAGATTGAGTACTCTTTAATGCTTCTACCAGCAAATTTGTCATTTTCCATGCAAATAATATATTATTTATGTCCTGGATTCAGCTGTAGCAGTCATTTTTCTACTTAGTAGCTGGTGCAATGCTGTGGTTTTGACTTTAGTCTGAGAACAGCACTGTTAACACTGATGTTTTCAGTTGTTGCTAAGTAATACTTACTCTGATCAAAGACTTTTCAGTCTCTCATGCTCTCCCCTTGTTATTTCTCCTACCATTATTATTGGTGGCAGCAGTAGTGGTTTTGTGTTATACCTCAGTTACTGGACTGTACTTACCTCAACCCGTGGGAGTTACATTATTTTGCTTCTCCTCCCCATCCCTCTGGGAGCAGGGGGAGGAATAAAGGGAGAAGTAAGTGAACAGCTGCATGGTTCTGTGTTACTGGCTGGGCTTAAACCACAACAAGTTAAAATTAATAATTTTTTTTCCTATGGGGAAAACATAAGTCAGTAAGCCTTTCTTCCAAACTACCTCGTCATCTTTGGAGCTTGAGACTAGTTCACAGGTATATATATTACCAAAGTGCTGCTGTGTAAGCACGGGTACATGATGGAGAAAAGTCCATCATGGAATAGAAGTGGCTGACAAAGTTTCTGTTTAGAGATCTAGGTGCCATAGGAAAAGTGAATAGGTAACAGCTATCCCTCATCTCTCCTCCAACACAAGATCTAAGGAGTATCAGGTAAAACTTAAGCAGACCAAGTGGAACAAAGAAGTTGTCCTTTATACCTTGAGTTAAACTGTGGAAATCCTTGCTGTAGAAAGAGTGTGGGTACAAGGTGCTGCATGGGCTCAATAAGCAACTGGAAAAATCCATAAAGAATCACTGAATAAGAAAGCCTTTGGCAATGGAAGTCCAATAGCTACACATTACTGAAGGCCTGAACAAGATTCTCCAAAATTTTCACTATATCCTTACCTTTTAATCTAACCGGAGAATCTGCTTTCAGCCACCATTGGAAAAGGGCAAAAGGACATTCCATCTGACTGGTCTGATAAGGCATAATTGTTTCTTTGTTCTTTAACTTTGACACTGTCCTGGGTTCAGCAATAACAGTCATTTTTCTCCTTCTTAGTAGCTGGTGCAGTGCTGTGTTTTTGCCTTTAGCCTGGGGAGGAAGAAGAAGGGGAATGAGCAAGCAGTTGCATGGTTCTGAGTTACTGGCTGGGCTTAAACCACGATAGACACAAAATAAGAATCTTTTATATACAGCAGTTATCTACTGCCCACTGAGCTCACCAAAAGTATTGTTCAGTTTTATGAGTTCAGCTAGACATAACATCTCAAGGGCAGTTCTTCTCCTTAAAGTGCTTCCAGCAATGGGGTTTCACATTAGTCATCTTCACTATTTCCCATCATAGATGTGCGTATTTTCATGTATAACATGATAGTGTAAATCCAGCCTGACCTCTAGAGCTCATGACAGCTTCTTTCCTTGAAATTTTCTCCACAATATTATATTACATCCCTTACAATATTCTATGCAAACTCGCTGCTTTCAGGGTGACTGGTATATAATGTGAAGCAAAGGAAGTCCTCCTGTGTACAGAGTCTAGCTGTGGAAGTCCTTACTGCTAAAGACTGAACTTTCTCACACAGAACTGAATCAAATATTGCCACCTTTAGTTGGTCACAACTACAAGGGGGGCAGAGATAAAACCAGGAGAAAACCCTTTCTCCAGTGCAAGTGATGATGTCAGCTGTTCCTACTGAATTCTTCCATGGTGACTTCAGAACAGAGTCACATTTAAACTGGCCTTTGGCTTTGCTTGGCTTTAGACACAGATCTCTTTTTAGTGAGCCTTCAGTGACCCTATCATTATATTAGTTTGATGGATGACCAAAGAAAAGGTTGTCTTTTTAGCGAAAATGCAGAAGAAATGGTGACAGTTATATAGGCAGCAGCAAAGTCAGAAGTACTACACTTCTTGGAAATGTAAACCAGGCCTTGAAGTTACTTCTAGATTAAGAAACAGAAAAATATTATCCAGTTCCTGAGAACAGGTACCCATCTTGGCTGCATTCTAACATCGGCTTGACTAGAGTTTCACCTCAAAGTACAACTATTCCTATTTCACTGACACTCTGGCAGTGAAGCGTAGATGCCCAAACTTGTGAGGAGTTACAGCATACTCCAGCAAGTAATCTAGAACTTGCACATGGTAAGTCTCTCCCTAGGACCTGAAATATACTACATCTACTGTAAATTTTATACTTACCAACTGAATAAATGTCCAGGTTGCTGCTTAGCTAGAAGTCTGCTACGTTCTTTGCATACTTGTTGTGTGCTTGTGACATTCAAGCTACTGTTTCATTATGTTGTGGCCCCTGAGACACCCTTTGGTATTAAAGTAGTTCTGCCTTGCCTTGAGCATGGTGTCACTCGGTGTGTGTGGCATAGAGGTGAGAAAACTGACTTGGTCTGGCACCTGCACAAGTACATGGCAGTACAAGATGGTGAGATGTAACTCCCAGTCTCAAATATTATTACTTATGTATTTTTTCCATCACACTTAATATTCTGGGTAGTTTCAGTTGTCGTCTGTGAGTAGAATTTTCAAAACCGCAAAGTGTCAGCCTAACTCTGCTTCCACCAAAATCAACAGCATTTTTTATTGAGTTTGGTTAGGGTGATGGCTGCGCACTATGAGGCATTTCATCTTGTACTTTGAAAGCCAAAAAGAACCTCCAAACAGAAGACCCAGGGTGAAGGCAATCAGGATAAATTAAGTCCTTCTTTTTAATTCTGGCTTGCATTGTTTTAAACATTAGGAAAGTTTTGACCATGAACATTTCAGACAGGTGGAGACATAAACCTGGGTTACAAATATAGGCAGGTCAGTCATTGAATCACATTAGGATTAACTTTCCAGCTATCAGTGTAAATAAAACTCAAGTTCTCTTACCCCTAGAGCTTATAAGAGTTTTTTAGAAAAGTCTCAGCTCTTTCTGTGCCATACCTCAAGGGCTTGTACAAAATTGCTTTTGACCTGAAATCTCATTCACTGAAACTTCTGGCACTTTATCCTAATGCTGAAATCATCCTTTTAAGATTAAATGGTTGTACCATTCTCCAGCATCCAGCAGGGTCCTCGAGTTTCATGCCTGGTCACAGGGAGGATGGTTAAGCACTCGAACAGGTGCCCAGAGAGACTGTGTAACCAAAACCCAACTGGGCACGGCCTGAGCAACCTGATCTGACTGTGACACACTCCCTGTTTTGAGCAGGAGCTTGGACTAAGTGACCTCCAGAGATCCCTTCCAACCTCAGTCTCGGACTCAATGATTCTGCATCTTTTTTTCCTTATATCCCTTACTGATAAGAGATCTCACATAAAAATGCAGCTATTGTAGTTCTTCCCTTCCAGCCTTAGCCTTTCATGACTTTTTCCCCTCGGCTATTCCTCTGCCATCCAAATGGTTTGATTATTTTGTTATTCTCATGGTGGCTAGCCACCAGCTTTAAAGACAACACAGACAGAACTTTAAGCCTTTCTCCCCCAAACCTTCTCCACAATCTCTGTCATCAAGACAACACAAACATCTTCAACTCAGCCTCTTGAGCACGGTTATATGCCACCTTTTACTTATCCAGCTCTGTAAAATCTACATATTCAGGCTGTTGCTAAACATTGCAGGTTCTTTGTATATCAGATCTCTTGCATTCACCTCTTCCTTTCAGTCATCAGAGATCCAACACAGGGATCCAGAGATCTGAGTTTTATGTATGGTGGTTTATCTACCTCTATACATCATTTTTATGGGGTTTTCTTCTGCAGTCTCACTTAAGATCAGTATCACAGATTTTTTGCTTTTCAGTATCTTTTTTTTTTTTTGTTAAAAGTGTTCATCTCTTCAGTTAATTAAAAAAGAAGCTGAAAATGAAGATTAATCCCACAATCTTAGCTCTTCTTCCAGTTCTCATGTCCCATCTTTATTGTTGTATGACAGGAAGGGTGGTAGCAAAAAACTATTTCCTCCCTCTTACCCTTCTTCATGTGCTTGTGCCAATCTTAACATCTTTGCAGCCAGGAATATATTTTATTGTATGCTTCCAAAGCATAACTGGACATCCACTGTTTTGAATGAATGTAGGGATGTTAGCAGAAATGAAGAAAAACACCAACAGATTTTACTGCTTCATCTCTTAAAGGGCAGCCTTTTAAGAAGTGCACCTTTCCTTATGCAGCAGCTTTTCAGAAGAGATTAGTACTTTCTAAGAGAACCAATGAGATTAACTTTTCTCATTTCGTCTTGGTCCTGTAAGTAAGCTAGGAAACACAGCTGAAACTAAAATCTTCCATACAGTTTCTGTTTTCTGTGCGTATGTTTGATTATCAGGTGACTTACGTGGGTGGGGGAACTTCAAGACTAGCCTTAATCAAATCTCAGCTTTTGCTGGAACTTCCCAAAGCCTTTCTCACCCTTTGCTCCTGACTGAAACATTTTGCTAGTTTTGGGTGCATTCCAATTAGAACTTCTTGTCCTACAGTACTTCTAAGTTTCAATTCATCATTCAGATCTATCCCTTTAGTCTTCCATCCTGAAGTTAGCTCTAAAATGGTACCTCTGTAATTGAGCTACTGACCGCACTCAGACAAATCTGATGATTTCCAAATGACTTCTGGTCTGAGCAAAGAAGAAGAAAAAATTGATCTTCTACCACAGGCAGTGAAGCTGAAATTGACTGAAGCAGACTGAACTCATACTGGCAGTAGCTTCTTGATACCATTTCGCTTCAGAGTGTTTCTGTGTAGAGAGATCATTCATTCCAGAAACAATCAGCAGAACTTTCTAATGTAAGAGGCGAGTTCATAAAGAGAGAGTTGGAGAATGAACAAATAATCCAGAACAAAGTAAACTTTTAAAATCACTTTTCTTAAATGGAAAAGAAGAAAAAAATCTTTATAAAAGGAAAATATAAACTTAGAGTTAAAAATTATGATCAGAAAGAAGATACTTGTGAAAAGAGGTTAATTTCACTCAAAAATGCCTAGTGGGGCAAAACTGATGAGTATTTACAGCTATGTAGTGTCTAACAGAACGGGTCTCCTTTCTGGTTGAGGACTTTAAGGTTGTCACAGAATATGTGCTAAATCATACCAGAAGCCATCATTGGTTTTAAGTGATAACTGATTAAATATGCTGTGGTCTTCCTCCTCACTTTAGCTTGCTTCCAGTTGCTCATACCTTTTCTTTAGTTTTCTCCTTCTTCTCACCTCACAAGTCTAAGTTTTCGTTTATGCTCCTCGTTTGACATCTCTTGCCATCATAATCCTTCCTTATTCCAGCTCCTGATCTATTTTGTACCTCCTTGCATCACTCCCTCTCTCTTTTTCTTAATTTTTTTCTTGTCTGCCTGTTTCTCCTCCCAACATGAATAACTGATTATATTCTATCCTGAAGGCTGCTACTTTTACAGCTTTTTCTCTCTGATCTCTGTTTGAATAAGGTTAATTAGGGATCACATAAATGTAATTTTTATTACTTAGGAAAAAAGCCTAAAATTGTGGCCAATATTCACATACAAGAAATAGATACGAATATGAGCAGCAAATTTGAGTCCTCAAAATCAGTGCAATTTTAACATAGCTCTTTCTGTTGATTTGTAAATGTATTTTTCTGAACTCCTCCAATTATTTCTAATTTCCAATATCTGTGTTATTTTTTTTTTTCACCATGTGCTTTTAATAGTTCGAGTTTATTTTGACTAGTTCATATTGCATTGATGAGGTTTTGGGGTTGGGTTTCTTTTACCAAATCAGCTACACAGTTTTTATTCTTTATATGCATTTTCATTTCTTTCAAATAATTCATCCTATACTACTGGCTGCTGCTGTTTCCTGCAGGCTTTATACTTTGAACATGGAAGAGCTCCTTCTTTCAGAATTATGTAGCAATGTGCTCTCACTTAGCAAGTAAACCTAACTACTGATTTCAGATACTCCAGGTATGCAGAATATGGCATCTATAAGCTTACTGTCTAGGGTTGTCTTTTTTAGCAACATCTCAGGCCTCCTCAGTCTAGTTTCTGGCAATTGAATTCAACTAAACTATTTTCACCATAGCCTCTAGTGACTTCTTAACTGAAGCTTACAGCTGTAGCACTGCAGGCTTCCTTCCCCTTTGTTGACTGCCAGTTGCTCTTGACACAACTGTATACAATGTCATTGCTGAAAATTTGGCACTCATTGGCTTCAGGGTCCCCATTCTTCAAAATTCTCCTCCACCCTCTATAGCAGCTCACAAAGCTGTTTGGAGGCATCTTCATTCCGCTCCATAACTCCAAAGGAGTGTTCTGTTAAACCCTGGGTTTGGTTCCCTTCTCTTCTTCTGCCCCTTGTCTCTGAATAATCACTCCCCCAATCACTTGACAACTTCATGCTCATCACTTACAAATCTACATTTCCACTCTAGGCATGAATCATTTTAGCCAAGCTAACAACTCATCCTGTCTTTCTGACATCTCACTGTGGATGCGTAATCATCAGTGTAAGCTTAATATGGTTAATCATGCTCCCCCAGTAATTTCTTTTCCTAGCTTTGGCAAGATAGTCTTGTACCATATATGTATTTCAGCAAAGACAAACTTCCTACCTTGATATTTTGATTGAATCTCCTTTCTTGAGACACCTCTTATTCTTGGGTTGTTTTCTTTTTCTCATATGAACTACAACCCTACCAGTTTTTTGTTTGTAGGACCTGTCATAGTCTAGCTCTAATCTACTTACTATGTTTGGTATTGAAATGCTGCATATGAGAGGGTCCTTTCAAATAATTTATGATACAGACACCTGTCAAGTTTTGAGATCTACACCTTTGTATTTTCATACATGTGCCTTTACGTCTCTTCAAAGTGCTCCTGTGCTAAAAGTCCTAAAAATTATGCTATAGTGAGATCACTTCAAGTTCCATCTTCCTTGCCAGATTGTGTTCCTCTGTTATCTTTTTGGGTTAATGCTCGAGTGTAAGCTTTTAAAGGAGAGCACTGCCTTGACAGCAGTGGGCTTTGTGGTACCTGAATAAAAATTCTAATTTTAATACAAATGCATGTAAATTAATATACAAATAAATAATATGTTGTCCTTGTGTTAATGCTACTCTACAGCATTCCTAAACACTATAACACTTCAGTAAATTACATTTTCCCAAAAAGATTTGCATCTGAAGTATTCTGAGATTTGGAATAGCTTGCATAATTCTGGTGATTGTGTACCAAATTATACAGTTTAATCACATTCCTTTACTAGAGTAGATGCATCAGTAGCTCTCTTGTTCCACCACAGTCAAGCAAAATGAGTATACTGTAAAGAATCTACTGCAATGGCAAAGTGTTGCATAAAGCCTACTGTACAACACCATACAACATGTATTTTCAGTCTGGACACCCTGGGAAATCCATATGCAATAAATACATACAGTGCAAAGGAAGAGTCCCGATGAGCTCCCTAATACTTATATCTGAACAACTGAGTGCCAGGTGAAGTGATTATGCTGTTCATGACTGAAAGAAAAATACTTGTTCTACATATGGAGGTTTATTTAACCAGTGCAGATTCTTGATCTATAGATAAGATTTTACAACAGTATAATTGGAAAGAACAGCTACAGAGGAACATCCTAAAATGGTAGGAAATAAAAATGTTAAATTGGCAACCAAAGAACACCTTTCTATATGTATCATGTAACCACTTACTGTACAGAGGCGCATGGGAAAATTTTAGGAAAAGGTGGCAATGGCAGAAATAGCTGACGAAACAGGAATCCTACGTATTATACAAACTTCTTAAGAAGCAGAAGTAATTTGACTTTTAGGGTTTTTTTGCTGAATTTAAATAAATGAGTTTGCTTCATTAAATGCTGTGTGGCATGCTACAATGTAATGTGACACTACACTTTGCTGAGTGACATACCAGATGCCAAGGTAGAGAAAATAAAAGAAACTTGTGCTTTTCACCTTTCAGGAAAGTTCTTACAGGATCCAAAACAGATCGACATTTTTATCATGATTTGAATACTTCTTAATGTATCTTCTGCTCTCACCTATCTTATAGTTTTCATAAGATGGGTTGGGGGGGAAAACACAGCACTGTACTCTTTCTAATCCTTCATCTGTAGTAAGATCAAACCACTAACACTTGCATTTTCAATCAGGTAGAAAATTATATTCTGGTCCAAAAATCCTTTGAATTAAATAGAAACACTTCCATTGGTTTGGATAGGTTCAAAGCTGGGGTTCAAAATGACTTCTTTTTCTGAGTTGTTCTCACAGAACAAACTACTTAAAGGAAGGCAAACGTACATATAAATTCTCATCCTAAACACAGCATAGGATGATGTCCAGTTACCTTGATCTAGTGGCATAATGCCAGTAATCAAGACTGAACCCGAAAATAAACATTGAAAGAATGTGTTCAACTTCTAGATATATGCACAAGCAGCTGAGCTACACAGCCTGCTTCCTATTGCCCATGTGTTCATGCACCTATAGATATCTTCCCAGCTTGTGACCCAGTATGGTAGACAGATAAAATTTCTACATCCCAACTACTGAAACTAAGCTTTATTTTTTGATTCTCCAGACGTCAGAATCCTCCTCTGATCTTCTTTTATCTGGTGAAATCCTGAAATGTTTAATCAGCTTTTCACCTGTGATTCATCAGGCAAAACTTGCCATCACTTCCCACAACTTGCTTTCACGAACTTTCCAAATTCACAATTTACAGGGAGTGGGACCAGGGTAGCCAGCTTGTTTCATCATGAAATGTCTAGTAGGCTTAGATCTCAAGTCTCTGGGTCTTCCAAGTCCACTTAGGTCTCCTGGTGTGCATTGACAAATGTCTGTAAGTTGCCTATGTTTCTCTGAAGCATTTTCTAGGTCCTCTTGTCCAGCTGCCTGGGACACCCCCAGCTGTGGCTGAATGTGGATTTCCCCCTAAATGGGGAAGTTCCCCAGAGCAGACAGGACTCGCAGAGAAACAAATGAAAGCCTCCAGTTGTACTGAGCACTGAAGATTCCCAAGGGACTAACAGAGGGACAATGAATTTCTTCTCATGAATGAGCTACCTCTTCTCTGAATTTTCTGTCACACTTCAGAAAAAAAACCGCCAAAAAGCAAACACTGAAAAACACATACAGGAATCATGATAATCCTAGCAGAGGATGCCTAAGACAACAGGGATAAAGCAAATAGGACATTTCTTCCAAATTCTGGTTTTGAAAAAATAGCTTGGCCTTCTGGAAACTTGACCTCAACAAAGACAGGAAAACCTGAGGACCACATTCTGCTCTATCACACTAAAGCAGCAGAGAGAAGAGATGAAACTCTCATGAAAGCTGGAAGAGGGAAAGTTGGCCTAAGTAACAATTTTCAGATCCAGCCGAGGATATAGAATGAATCATAGAATGGTTTGTGTTGGATGTCTTTGGAGGAAGTAACTCATAACAAGAAGGCAGGATAAGCCAACCTGACTGACCTTGGAAGGAATCTGGCTGTGTCTGCAGACCAGCTCCATTGTTAATGATGCTCCTCGTGTGAAAACACTGTCCTACTGCTTAGCCTGATTGCAAACATGAATCCAGTCCTGCTTCCAGAACAGGCAATAGAAATTGACCGCATTCAAGAAAATTGACATCCACACTGTTTCAGACATTATTATACTGCATTTAGTTTGACCCCACTGAAACATAGGTGAGGCTAGTAGACGGTCTCTTCCTTTGGTGTTATGTTTTCTATGTCTCTTGCTTTGAAACTTCCTCATTGTTCTACTCTATACTATGCTGTGTCTTTACAATTCAGAAACTTTCTATTCTCCGCAATCTTCTTCTTTCATTTTGGCTTAATGATTCACCCGCATCTTCTTCAGGGTCAAGAACAGCTTCACATGATATGATGTGTGAAACATGGGGGCATTTACAGGAACTTGGAAGCATTTCTACAAACATTCCTATCAAGAAAGGAGCTTTGTAAATTAGAATTTGGTTTGGGTTTTGGTTTGGGTTTTCTTATTTTCAGATAAAGTGGTTTCCCTTTGTAGAAAGAAAGAAACTAAAAATAATCATTTTTGTATAGTAATGGTATGATCTGAATAGTTTCAGAAAAAGCTTTAATTAGCAAAATGCTTTTTGTGTCCGATACTGACATCTTTTGTTTACACTGAAGTAGTGCAAGCAATACTCAGGATCATTGCTCTGAAGAGTAAATTTTATAGCTGTGATTCAGTGGAATTCTTTCACCCACAATTCCAGTTCTGCCTTTTCTCTCATATTAGTGATGAAATGAAGATTCTGGTAAACAAATCTGTATTGTAACTGAATCAGATCCTGAAGCTCCTCACTTGATATCCCACTTCCCTGTCTCTACACTGCATCTTGAGATAAAAAAAAAAAAAAATTTCTTCCAAATCCTTATGCCACAGATACTAATTCATGCTAAATTATTACTTTCTCCTCCCACTTTAAGAAGGCATGAGTGAGGAAGAGCCAGAGTGAAAAAGTCTTTATTAATAGTTTCCTGGGGGTGTCTGTCAATATAGAATCATAAAATCATAGAATCATAGAATATTTAGGGTTGGAAAGGACCTTAAGATCATTTAGTTCCAACCCCCCTGCTATGGGCAGGGACACCTCTCGCTAAACCATGTCACCCAAGGCTATGTCCAACCTGGCATTGAACACCGCCAGTGACAGAGCATTCACAACTTCCCTGGGCAACCCATTCCAGTGCCTCACCACCCTTACAGAAAAGAATTTCTTCCTCAGATC
>JASSUY010011046.1:23425-34415 GCA_032466535.1 Forpus xanthops
CTTATCTCAACCTGTGGGAGTTGCATTCTTTTGATTCTCCTCCCCATCCCCCTGGGACTGGGGAAGAAAGAGGGGGGTGTGAGTGAGCAGAACTGCGTGAGGGCCTTAAACCTCGACACTGACAAACCTTTAGATCCCTGGTAAAGAATGGAACGACAGATACGTGGGACAAGTCCTTTCAAATGTGCCAGGCAACTCCTAAATTTAGGCAACTACCTGACCTTTCTGCATATCTGCAGTATTTCGACAGCCAGTGGAAAATGGATTATTGAGTGTCTCAAGTGATTTCCTAATAATGGGAGACAAGAAAAAGAATTGTTTAGAAAGGGAACTGTATAAGCCTTACAAATAAAAACTGAAAAATGACAGTTTTAAATGAAGGAAAAACCTTCTTTGTAAAAAGCATCTGGGATTCCACAAAGCAGCCATGGAAGTTCCAAGGTCACGGAACTAGTAGTGATGCACTTATTTCGTTAAAGGGTTTTTTCTTTATGTTTTAGATCCAACAAATATGTCAAGCTTTGGGAGCCTCACAAAGGTAGGAGGCATTATATAAATTGAGGGGGAACTGGCTACATCATCTTTGTTGAATTAGTTATGTGTAAATACCTAGTAACAAATTCTACTTTGGGAAAAAAATAAGGATTCTGTGCTTTAGTGCAGGCCTTATATTCTGTCCTTCTATTACTTCTGTGAATGTGTGCTTTTCACAGAAGTTCATGCATATGTACGTATATTTAGTGATGAAAAGAAAAAGAAGATCGGAGAAAATGAAAGCAGATTTATGTGACTGGAGTTGTGTTGGCTTTACTCTTATATACTAGGTTACTGGAGACTTGGATCTGGACAAGCTATGCTTGGCACACCACCAAAGCAACAAGGCAAGCAAAGGTACCTTCTATAACATCAGTAACCTACCCAAGTCTCCTAGTTAGATGGGCATAATGGGAAGGATAGTGACAGCATGTAGTGATTTATCTGGAGCCAATATGCCAGAGCAGAAATTTTTTCACACGCCTTTAAAAAACCATATATTGAAGGGTCTAGATTTGCTTCATCATCAAGTGGGGATTCCCCTTGAAGGGGAAATCCCCAGCTTCTCTGACATAATGACTCTCCAGCTGGGTCTTACAGGGACTAGAGTAGCTCCTATGAATCAAACTGCTGACATTAAGTTGAATGAACTACCTAAGGTTCAATGAAAAGATTTGTTAGCACAGTGCATCTATGTAAAAAAAAGTAAAAAATAAAAC
This sequence comes from Forpus xanthops, assembly GCA_032466535.1. NCBI lineage: Eukaryota > Metazoa > Chordata > Aves > Psittaciformes > Psittacidae > Forpus > Forpus xanthops. Next base: position 24,679 of record JASSUY010011046.1, read on the forward strand.
CATAAAAATCCACAAATGGCAGCCCATCAGTACGCAGCTAGTCAATTTCTGATGTAGCCTTCAAGTCAAGGCTCAGTTACTTATGGGGAGCACAGAAATGATTGGAGGAATTCCAATTTGTGTAAAAAGTCAGGGAAACATAAAGTCATGCAAAAGTTGCATGAAGATGCAAAATAGTCTTGGCAGACTTTGCCCTAGTAACAGTCACAAGTAAGCTGAACTGAAGAAAGGCTGAGAGGAAATAATAAAGGTTTATTTTTTTTAGAGGACAGTTAGCAAATTCACTACAGGAGGGTGATGGTCCTTAAAAAATGGACATGGGAACTTTCTGGGACAATTTGTTTTTAAATTTGCTTCAAAATAAATTAGTGGCACTTTGTTTTATGCTTCATTCCATGCTTCATCTCCCCACGCACTTCCAGAATTCCTCCAAACCACAAATTAATCTTTTAACAGATAAGCTTTTTAGCTTTTTCCCCTCTCTTCTCAGAACTCAGCTATTCTAACCCACAGCCACTCATGTTTTAAGGCAACCAGACTTTACTCTCACCGCTATACTTGAGACATGTTCCTTTACCAGGAAATACCTCCATCATCCTCCTCTAAAGCGAGAGAACAAGAAGGTGACAAATGTGATAAAAGTGGTGCAGACAGTACGATGCAGCAGTTCACATTTCTGCGAAAATTATGTAAATAGGTAAAAATATTATTATATATTACCTATTAAATAGGTAAAATTATGGCTCTCAATATTTTCTTAGAAATTAAGCACAAATTCACGATATAGGTCTGGTCAGTTGGCTGCCTGCTAGAAGAGCTGACACAGAATCCCGTTGCTGGGCCCATGTTGGCCCTGCAGGAGCACCCATAGGAAACCTAAGAAGAGAACTGTACAGCTTCACTCAATTTCTGAAGAATTAAAGGAAAAGATGTTATGCATAAAGTCCAGAAGACACAGGAAAGATATCCAAACGGCCAAATTTTGTCTTTGTCAAAGCCCTGGGAAACGAGGCTGGCTACTGATAAAGGGATGGATGTACTCAAGGAGACAGCAATCATCAGGGCAACAGCAGCAGCTTCTTCCACCATTCCTCTGTTGCCCCAAAAGTAGCTGAAGTCCTTCCTAACCTCCACCATATCTGATCTCCAGTTCTTTATTTACGTCTTATCCTTGAGCAAGTACTGGCACTGGGCTGGTCCTGGCTAACATGCTGCTTCTGTAAGTCACTACAGTGAACATGGTGGCACTACTCATGTGAGATATTCTGAGCTACCAAGAAGGGTTTTCTGAAAAGGCATGGAAATGAAACAATGTTCAGCTGCAGAATACAAATACAAGGAAATTAAGGCTCAAGCAGCTCCTGGAGAAAAGGAGGCCCACAGGCTATGTGGCACTTTCATTATTCATAATGTAGTTTCATTATGTATGTGGTCCCTTTGCTTTCTCTCAGAACTTCCTCTTCAGAAACTTGTGCAATGCACATGCTAAGATACCATGCTCCTATTGCACTGGGAGCAGCCTGCACCGCACTGCCAAACTCCTCAAGATCTGTTCCTTTCTAACCCTTTCATGCAGCCTCCACCATTTTTGTTGCATTTTTTACATGGGCAAAACAACTCTTCTCCTTGGAGTCCTTCAACATAAGCCTCTGCAAGACAAATATAAAGAAAGTCAAACAAGCCCCAAACTACGCAGCAGGACACATACTACAACAGAGGAAGGAAGGGAGCACAGGACTTATAAACAACTTCTCCTTTTCACAAGGTCTTCCTGTGAGGGCTTTTGCAGGCCAGGATTGTAAAGTGAATAACTGCAGAATCAGGCTGCAATCAATTCACTACATAGGATATTCAAACTCAAGGGGTTCAGTTTTAAGTTGGGTACCTTGAAAAGCTTGTTGCTGTAGATTTTGGGAGTTTTTTTCCTAGTATTTACATGGAAAAGACACCATACAGCACAGCTGACCTCAACTCCTGCAACAGTTCCTCCATAAAAGCAATTACTGACAGAGGTTGCAAAATGTCTTGGCTTTGTCTGGTTTGTAGTGCTGACTACCCCTAGGAGTCTTAACATTATTTATTAGGAATATTAAACTAGCTTGTCTCATGGATCAAATCCTACAGCCACATATTGGCAAGGTATGTCAGGTGAAGTTCTGTCACTAGGTTCATGTCAGATTTAGTGACAGATTCAAATCACAAGAAGATGAGATCATCCTTCCATCTTTCAAACTAGATAGACATGATACAGATTTGAGACTTCTTCTGAATTTGGCTTCATTTCCAAGGAAGAGTTTTGGAACAGAGACACTGAAATATAACTTCATTGAAAACTGGGGTAGAATCTTTCGGCTTCTCTTTTATAGAGGAAGTGCCTATGATTGTAGCTGTGCTTAGACAGTCTGCAGTAATTATATACAATGCTGAACAGCTATTTTAATTAATGCCAATCTAGGACCTCTTAAACTGTATAAGGACTTCCAACATTGAATAGACTGCCAGTAAAACTGAGGATTTTTATGTCTCTGACAAATGGGATCTTGAACTACAGGAATGTTGACTTAATAAACACAGGCTATTAAACAGTAAAAGCTGATGTTACATTAGGTAACTTGAGTGCTTAAACCTTGTACCCCACTGATGTTAAGAGCAAGACTCATACACAAGTCAGGGTAAATCCTTCTGCTGACAAAACAATGATCTCATTTGCTATCAACAGTGATGATTTGCATCTAAGACTCACAATATAGGGCTCATTCAAGATACTTGGTTTTGATTCTGGGTCTTACTGAAGACTTCTTACCAGGTTTTATGCTGCAGCTGTTTTCCTATTAGTCCTGTTCTATTGTTGAATGCTGCGAAGGTCACTCTATTTGGAGTATCATGTACACAGGGAAATCAAGGCTCACTTTCATTCTTCTTTCATATTTGCATGAAATCACTTATATAGAATCATTTCTCTGCACACACCCACACTCTTTAAGAACCACAATGATTGAAAAGATTTGGCACATGATACTGTGCAGTCTTGGGCTCTGAAGACTAAGTCTTCAAATCCCAAAGCTCAAACTCACACATGCTGCAGCTCAACCCTTGGCTTTGCATATGTCTTTCTAACTCTAGGGGAAGCCAGAGGAAACACTCCTGAGTAGCATCTATCACACATGGCAGCACCACTACAACTGTCACAACTGCTGCTAGATACTGCTGGCTGTGAGCCATCTTCCCCTTTATGTAACACACCTATGCCTCCCCCAGTGCAGAGTGGTTACACATGTTGTGTATTATACTTTCAGTCTAAAACATTCATCGACACAGCCCTTGTCTGTGAGTTCTACTGTGGGCAAAGAAAAAGTGATGCGTGTTTGACATCTGAATAGACCGCTGCCATTTCCTTCTCATTGCACAGATACTCCACCTCAAGAAGAGCTCTCAGTAGGGTTTATGGGAAGGCGAACAGTAGGTGATGCTGAGTGATGATGAGGATGATATGAATACAAAAAGAAATTGTCAGAAAGGTGCTTGTACAGACAGATCTTGGACACACAGAGAAACATGCATTCCCACGTGTTTTGAACAATATTAATGCTATTTTCATAGTACTTTATATGAACCCAAAATGTAGTTGGATGCAGGCAGTTTTCCAAAATACAATTCTACTGTGGAAGTGGGAAAGGAAATAATGCTGTGGGGTTTGCAAAGAACTAATAAGATGTTGTTCTTCTCCAGAGGCATTTCAACATAGTAAAAGAATTATTTTAGGTTTTATACTTCCCCAGGCTGTCAATTCAAGCAAGGAGGTTGGATATGGTAATCAAAACGAAATTGAAATTTGTCTTAAAGAACAATACTTTCCAAAGCAATGTCATGAAGAAAGGACACTGATATTAGCAACCCAAGTAGCAACCCACATCAGAAACCATAAGAAGTGCTTTAGAAGTGCTACCTGCTGTGTGCATGCATGAAAAGAAATTAGTCACTCCATCACAAGGGATGAAACCATTAGAATCAGTGAACACCGCAGGCAACATATTCACACAGCCTTACCCCAAGTCATGCTCCAGCACACGTAAGGCTCAGCAAAACCCTGGCATGCTTCCAGTAGGCCTGAAAATGATGCTGTACTTCAGAATGTTTTGCTGGGAGAGTGGCTTGACAAAACACCTCTGCAGTGTAATTACTGACACCTAGGAGGTTATGCAAGCAGTCCCATGTTTGTCCTTTGATTTTATTAGAGCAACACCCAGAGGAATCCAAGTGTATTCCGTTGTGTTAGGTACCCATGAAATGTAGATGACTGAAAGAAAGCAGTGTGGACAACACATCTTGGTCAAAGGTTTTGGTAAACAAACTAATAAAGGAAGGAATCAGTTTCTATTCATCCCAGGCCAAATGCTCCTGCTCAACTCCTGTCATGTTGCTAACAGGGCAGATGACTAGTTATCCATAGAGGTTTCTATTACCTTATTATTTCTTTAAATTCAATATGGTGACGCACTTACACAGACCAGAACATGTAGTGTGTGTTCCTGTTCTCATTTCCCTCATCTTTCCATTGATACTTATTTTTTATATCCTTTCTCACAGTTAAAAAAAAACAACTCAAATCAAGGGATCACCATACTGTGTGGCAGCAACACCTTCTAAGATTGATTCAAAACCACCATCACCATCTGCAGATCCTCTGTGAAGCAGGACAAAATTGCTCACTCACAGCAAAGATATCCTTGAACCTCCCAGCTTCATGACCCTTGGTCCTTTCTCACGCAGAGGGGCAAAATGCTGCCAGCCTTTGTACCACATGTGGACCATAATTCCCCAGAGCAACAGCAGCAGCAAGGGAGGTGTAACAGAGGTGGTTTCTGTCCTGCAATTAGCTGGGGCAAAGGGAAAGCAAACCTGAAGGGAGACTGGGAAACTGCTGTGGGTGTTTGGCTGCGCTTCCTCCCCTCACTCTCCTGGAAGACTCATTTTGGGCACTAACCTCCCTTTGAAACAAGCATTCATGACAGTGTTTTCATAACATTGATGCTCTAAGACCATTTTTGCAAAAGTAGCCTTTTGTTTCTAGGTGTCCAACCCGAGTTTGCTCTCAACAACTGCCTACTGCCAAAGGGTCTCTAAATAATCCACTGGAACAGGAGCTGTGTGGCCCTTTGGCACTGTTCTCACCTCTCCATTTTTTAAAGATAGGCATCCAAAAATCAGGATAAGTTAACTTATATTAACTGGATGAATACTCAAAACAGGAGTCTACGAAACTTTCACTTGGCCGAAGAGATCGTCAGTGGCACTGATGAAGTGTTCTTGCTTCATACCCCACACATATCTCCCTGACTATTCTGTCTCTAAACCAAAATAATTTTCCCTAATTGTATTAACTATCAGAAACATTACTGTATGCTTTTCCAAGCAAAATTCTCATACCAGTACTTAGAGAGAAAGAGAAAAAGGAAACATATCTTGCTGTCTTTCCGCAAGATAAATCTGCAGTAGCGAGGGATTCTCTGATGGGACAGAGCAATTGCAAGGCAAAATAAAATAACACCATGACGACTTGTTGTCCAAAAATGTATGCAGAATCCTTTACGGTGACTGAGAATGTACTGAGAGGAGAGGAAGAGGAGCTTGTCTCTCTTTCAATTTTTGACTTGGGATTTTGTTGTCATCACCTTTGACTGCCATATAGCAGCCATTACATTGGTCTTCAGGCTGAACCCCTGAACCACAGCAATTAATCCCAGGACAAATTATGTGAACTTGTAAGGTGGTGCAACACAGGATGCTAAATGACAATAGGCCACAGAAAAGGTCAAAAATCTGATGGAGGAAGCGATGTGCATTTGAGTGCTGTGAGAGCTATGCTGAGTAGTTGCATGGGTAACTGAGCTTGGGGAGTTTCTCAGCTCTGGTTGTTGCTCTTGGGGTTTGCAATGCTGCAGGTAGCAAAGAAAAAAGGGGGAGGGGAAGGAGCCGGGGGCACAGATGTATGGTAAGGAAGTAATTCTAAACTGCGACAGTGCTATTGTAGCGGTGGTGGATCTGCACGACTGAGTACAGTGCTGTAGGGAAGTTCGTTTGTGCTTGTGCTTTTTGTGTAGGAGGTTTGAGCACAAGTGGGGATACCCCACAGCAGTATAAAAAAGGATAAGAGTATGCCTATAGTTATATATTTAATGCCACCTAACACATGGGACTTAGCTCTCTGAAACATATGCTGGTCTTTCCCAATTACGTCATTCAGACCAAGGGTGGAAGCAATCTAAAGTAATGGGGCACACTGAGGTGATTTTAGTTCACATTATAGCAAAGAATCAGTATTTCTCAAACCAGAACTCTCAAAGAGTAAACACTAAGCACATGCAAATCGTTGAATTAACAACTTGTATGAATATGTAATTTTACATCACCCTAAGGTACCTCCACTCTGCCATTTGCCAAAACCTCATTTTGCTTGGACTGTAAGACTGTAATATTCTGCCTTGCAGCGCAATTTACCAGGCCAGGTTCTGCACATGTGCTGCAATAGTGCCTCCTCCTGTGCGAATGCCTTTCTGCTTTCTGTGCAGGGGTGGAGGCATATATGGGCAGCAGTTACATTGCTGTTAAGACTACGCTTTCACACCTCTGATGAGTGCAATCCTGAGGTGCAGGAGTAGCTATCAGATACAGCAAAGGCTTACACTATATATTTAGTATTATAAAACTTGTATTTATCTGAGCACATCAAAACAATGAGCATCACAGCCCAGCACTGCTTCAGGCATGAACAGTCCACAGCAGCACTTGGGCTGAGAGGTTGGGATACAGGGAACCATTTTCCAGGGGATCACTAACCAAACCCCAGTTGCTCCACAGGACATTCCCTTTGCTGGCTGCAGCCTGCATCGGGGCAGATTACAGAAAAGCAGACATGGACATACAGGCAAAAAGGCATCAGGCTCAGGAGTCACAGGGCCAATGAAGGCAGATCACCTGCAGCTAGGCAACAGTATCACACAACCAAGTAGTATCAGTATGACCTGAGTTATCTGATTCCCCAACTGTTTTGGCACATCTTGAGTGAGCAGCTACTCACATCCCCCCAATTCCCATACTCATAGTTGGCAGATATCTTTTCCTAATGTACACATGCCAGTTTTTTAATTTTCCCCCTTCTATGTTACAGCCCAATGATTAAGACTGGAATTCAAACCCTGCCTCCCTAGAGAGGATTTTATCACAGGTGTTACACCTCAGTGCACCTCAGCCATCAAGCCTCATGGTGCTAAAGAAGACCTGGAGATGGCGATGGGATGAAGGCAAGGCACCTCCATGCTGAGGAGACTTCAATCTGGAACAGAGCTGAGGAACCAGCAGCTCTCACGCAGCAAGGCTATAGCCTGGTGGCTAGCTCTGATAATGCAAAGAGAAGTTTGGATCCCAGCTGTGGCTCCAGGCACTGTCCCTTCGTTTCACACTACATAATCATTACCTAAAACATTCCTAGGCAAACTCTCAATCAGTTTGCTGCAGGTGGATTTTAAACAGAACAGACCGGCTGGCAGAACACTTTAAAGGGATGGAATTTTGCATGTAGGTAGATTGGAGGTGGCTCTATTTTTTGCCTAGTCTCCCTTATTGTCTAAGCATCAGCTTGCCTATGCATTAAATATAAATTACTATTCTTCGCTAGTATAAAATACTATGGCAGCAATATCTGTTTTATGAGCAAACTGTTAAAAGTACAGGTGGAACTCAGGACATCTAGATTCTTTGTCTGACATCTAAAATAAACCGAGAAAGGATGGTGGAGATAACCAAAATAGCTGCTTAGCAGAACCACGCAGTAATGAAGTGATGAAAAGGAGTTATGGAATAAATTTGAACGACGGCACGTGTAGGGTGAGCATCCACATACGTTAGTATCTGGGAAACACAAGCAAAATTTTGACTAATTCTCTACTTGTTCAGCAGCTTCAACAAGAGGAAACACGCTGGTGTAGGGGCGGATCTGCTACTTAGCGGGTCTTGAGTTTAAGGCACGTAACAGCGTCATTCTCGGCTCTACAGCACCCTCCTCTGGGCTTCGGCCAGGCAAGCGCCGTCCTCCCTTTCCTATCTCCCACCCCTCGCTGAATTAGTGTCAGGACACTGAGGAGAAAGAAACATTACTTTGCTCCTGATGAAGCCGGAGAGTCTTTTCAGAGAGGCCTGCCCTTCTCACCCTCTCGCCTCAGAACTGTGTCCTCTGCATCATTATTCTCCTGAACGCCAGCTAAGTAGTTGGATTTGTTTTGAAACTAATCATCACTCACTTCTCACTATTCCATGTGCCAGGTTGTTAATCTGGAGCCTGAGTAGGAATCTGTGTTAAAATAATTTTACTTTGATGAGTTTTTTACTTTGACAGCTAACATTCAGATCACATATAGGACTTGATCCCATAATATAGCTTGATTTCAAGTCAATGAAAGGCTTGACAGTAACTGAGCAGGAATCACCAAGTCACTGTCATGGATATGCCCCATAACAAACCCTGCCAGGGTGAGTTTACAGCACATTGAGTGAGTGGGTGCTCCCTTTCATTTTCCTGGCTTTCTCCGCGGGTGGTTTGCATGGAAGGACTTGTCAGCAAATGTGTTAGAAAGGTACTCGGGCATGTAAGAGGAACCTGCAAAAACCCCTTTGGAAAGAATACCTAAAATTAGTTTCTTCTGAAATACATTATATGACACACTACTGGACTCGCCAGAGGCAGGGCCTTATGTACCTTTTGATGCCTAACTAGAGTTTATCGATTTCATGAAAGTATGTTCATCCCCCACCACAATGACTTCAGGCAGCAGCAGGGCTCCTTTTCAGCCTCATATTTCAAATCTAAAGAAGCATCAACTTGAATATGAAATCAAAGTGCCAACTTGATGTATGACCTTTTTGCCATAAGAGATAAATGTAAATCTTACACGTGGGATAGAAAATAACTTTGAAGCACAATTACAATAAAAACAGGTCTCCCAAATTTCTGTTTTACCTAAAAAGAAAGATAAAAATTATTGATGAAGGAAAATTACTTCCTCTCTCTCCACCTCTCCCCTGAAAAAAAAAAGAAAATGCACTTTTAAAACACTGCTTCGAGCTACTGTTGAAAATCAAACAGGTAGAGCTCTACAGCATCAGCATATTTTAAAGTACCTTCTCAGGAAATGATGCTCAGATGTATTAATGCTTTCAATAACACAGCTACTCTCTTTAAGTAACACTGTCAATCTCAGTTCAATTACTCCATAAAGGACCCCCCCCGAAACCAAACTGCCTATTTTTTACCTCTTCAACTACAGTTAATAATCATTCCACTCCCCATTTATATGAAGAATTCCACAAGAAGTTGAAGGAGGGTTCAGACACATCCTATTGCCTTTTGCTATCAGAAATGAGGCAAAGAAAGGTACTTATGCTTGGCAAAGATTCTTGTTAGTCAGGTACAAAGGCAACTACTAGATCTACTGTGCTTTACATGCAAAAACTATAGTCAGGTTTGAAATCACAGAATAGAATCATAGAATATTTAGGGTTGGAAAGGACCTTAAGATCATCTCGTTCCAACCTTCCTGCCAGGGGCATGGACAACTCTCACTAAACCATGCCACCCAAGGCTATGTCCAACCTGGCATTGAATGTCGCCAGCGATGGAGCATTCACAACTTCCCTGGGCAACCCATTCCAGTGCCTCACCACCCTTACAGTAAAGAACTTCT